>JACBWW010000010.1:33102198-33200283 GCA_020086605.1 Lanius collurio | reverse complement strand
AGGCGGGTCCGGGCGCTCCGCGCTGCCGCCGCCGCTCCCGGCTGTGCGGGCGGGCGGGCGCGCCGGGATAGTGCTCTGCGCGCGCGACGTCACGGCCGCCTCGCGCCGCTCTTAAAAGGGCAACGCCACCCGCGGCAGGGCGCACTCGCGCACCCGGCAGCGCTGTCCCGCGGCCCGGCCGTCCCTGTGGCGGGGGGGACACCGGGACACGGGCGGGCGCTGCTGGGCGCTCCCCGGAGAGCGGGCGGGGCCGCTGGACCCCCACCTGCGAGCGACGGGGCTGCCCGACCGGTGCCGGGGAGCGGGGCGGGGCACGGCAAGGCGGGCGCTGCCTCCCGTGGGGGGCCGGTTCCCCCGGGCAGCCGGGAGTTGTCCCCGGGAGCGGCCCGGGGGATGGCGGCCGCAGCCCCCGCGGTGCCTCCGCCCGAGCGGGGCTCGCGGGAAGCGGTACCGGCACCGGGAAGGGCCCGGCGCAGCATCGCCATAGGGCTCTGTTGCAAAGGGACTACGAGGTGGTTGGCGGTGCTGGACAAGCATCCCGCCGCTCGCCCCGGGAGCGAACGGCCCCCCCGAGGGCTGGGCTCTAGGGGGAGAGCAGAGCCTGGGGGTGCCCCAGAGTCTTCCGCAGTTCACGGCAGCCCCCGTTGCGGAAGGAACCTGCTCCGTAACTTTGCTAAAGAAACATAAGAAATGACAGATAAGTCATTGCTGCTTTGCGTGAAACATCCCCTGTGACGGTCCGTGTCTCTCGACTGATCAGAGCAAGGGACACAAGGCGCGGAAGCCCCGTGCCCGAGCTGGCTGAGGGTCAGAGCTAGGGAGCGCTGAACTGATGGGCCAGTCCTCTCAAGTCTCCTCTGTGGCAAACTTTCTCAGGCAGGGATGCGACTGGAATGGCAAAAGCTCTGCCAGATCCTAAGTGCCGGCCCTCCTTGTCAGAAGGTACAAATTAAGTGTACAATTAAAAAAAAAATATGTTGAAATTCTGTAATTCTGCCTCATCCATGGGATACTTGCTGACATCCATTGATCTGTGGCACACAGATTCAATGCAGAGACACAGAACAGTGCTGGACTTCTTTGGAAAGTCTTTTCTAATGTTTTGTGCAGCTCTAGCAACTCTTGCATAAAGTTGCACTGTAGATACGGTGATCTTGCATGGCTGCAGTCATCAGAGCTGTCAAAAGTGAGCTAATCCAAAACACCATCCTGGTATACCCTGATATATTCACACAGAAGGAAAAAGAAAATAAAATAGGGAAGGAACTTTTGCTGCTGCTGTGTTTTTGGCACAGTCTTACAGGTTTTGGCCAGCAGCAATTACATCAAAACCAGGGTATGCTGGAGGGACCCGTGTCAGATTACACCCAACTGGAAAGGGATCTCAAGCCATATGGCATCCAGGTGAAAAGTTTGGCAGTGCTCAAGAAGAGGAAAATAGAAGGTAAAGAACCCAGTGAGGAATTGCTGCTGCGATGTGGAGGGACTCTGCCAATTGCTTTAGCACAGGACATTCTAGAGTGTGAGAGTATCACAGCTGCACATGGGTAGAGCAGTGTCCGACCAATGCCTGGGCTGATGGCTGAGAATCCCACAGCTTCTGCAGAAACAGGAGCAGGTAAAGGCTTAGAAAACTGGAACATAAAGTATCACAACACATATAAAGTGTTTTCAAATAAGTTCCCAAGAGCTTAATCCAATGAGGGTTTATCATGGAAGCTGTTTCCAAAAGCAAGGGATGCTGAACACTGAATGAGGTCCAATGGTACCTTGAGAGCAGCGGCTGTGTGTGGGCCAGGCCAGACAGAACATCCCACACTCCCACAGAGAAGTGAAGGGGACAGGACCAGCCCAGACTTGTGGCCTGGGCAGCTCCAATGAGCCACGGCAGGAAGGATTGAAGCTGGATTCTGGGTTGCTACAGGAGCCAGTACAAACGTGATGGAAAATGGAGGGGAGGGGTAGAGGGGGCATGAGCTGGTTTGCAAATTGGGCAGTGCTGATACTTTGGTACTTGCTAAATTTGGATGCGCAAGATCTGTACCTGTGCTATGTGGGAAAGAAATAATTGGGCAAATCTGTTTGAATATAAAAGTTTGCCCATGGCAATGGAAACAAGCAGTAAGTAGAAGTGCTCATAAAAGGGGAGGGCTGACTTGCGTGTCCTCACGTGAGTGTTAAACCTCAGTGGGTGCTGTAGAGCTGATGCTTTCCTCCACATACTGCAAAGGATAACTCTCAAGAGGGGATGGTACAGTACAATGGGGGGAAATACAAATAGGTATGAAAGTGCCACTTCCCATCTGTTCAGTGAGCAGGAGCTGTGGCTGCCTCCAGCTGTGTCTGCACCAGCTCCAGCATTCCCAGCATGACCCTGAACAGAGTCCCATGGGCTCAAGGGTCAGATGCAGGTCAGATATTTCTCTTCCTCCCCACACAGACCTGGAAGGGCAGTGGGAGCTGATGGGTGCATTACTGTGGGGAAAACACCACTACTGGCTGAGGTTGCCTCATGTTTCCTGTCACAGCTCCTGGTTTTCCAGTACTTAAAACCCAGACAGTGTAGTCTGAGTATTTCCAGTCTTGGTGCCTGCCTTGAATGCTAAGATTGAGCAAGAGAGCTCAAGAATCAGATTATTTTTTTGCAACTTTGTAGCTTTGCAACAATGAGGGAAAAATGGTCTTGGGGCTGAATCTTTCAAATCACCCTGAGGGTCAGATGAGTGCCCAGCATCACCATCTCCATGGATTTTTATTGCACAGCTTGGAAAACAACGTCACCACTTGTAAAGGTGCCACAGAAGGTTGTCTTGTAGGCTTGGGCTATTGGGTTTTTGACCCAAGTTGCAGTATTTTCACTGCTTTTCCTACTGAAATAAACCAGGAGCGTGGCAGAGCCAGGCCAGTGCTTGGAGCTGCAGCTCCCTGTCCCTTGCGAAGGGATGATGGAGGGAGTGTTCACATGCTGGTTATGTAATCCCTCTATAATCATGTGTGACTTACTTTCATCATTGTCTTTATGGCTCTACTAATTGGCTTATGCTTTTATTAGAAAGATCTTTATGAGGAGCTTTTTATGTGGGCAGGAATAACAACAAAACCCCCAAATTACATCAGATTAACTTTTCAAATGTAATGTTGTGTTTTACTGCCTGAAAGCTGTTTTCTGACCTTGAAGGATGGACTCTACTCTCCCCCTGAGATGGATCTTACTGATTTTTGTGAGACATCCAAGCAACTTGTTAAATGAGCCTTTGTACTTTCCAGGCTGAAAAACACAGATGAAGGAAATGGTCACAGTCCTTTCACTGTCATTTTTTGTTTTGCACTTTGGGAGGTAGGAGGGGCCGTTCTAGTGTCTGCTCCCTCCATTGACTTTGTTGCTGGTGCCAGAAACCAGAGTAGAAAACCTCCAATATGGTGCTCAGTGCCTCAGACCACAGGTTGCCAATGTCAGGTACAAGTGTCAGGCTGAGTACTGCAGATCTCAGAGCTGGTGCTGTCCTTCAGTTATGTTCAAGTCATTTGAAATTCTTCTGAACGATTTCTGAACTGGACACAGCTTCAGCTATATTTCTCAGACGAAACTCATTGCTGTCCATTATGAGATATTTTCTGCAGAAAAAGGAAACTTCGTGGTCTGTAGCTCCTGCGATAACTGTCCAGGACAGCTCTCTGGGAGGCATAGGACCTGCAGTGTCTGAAATCCATCCAGGTGAGCACTGACCATTCCTGTTGCTCCTTTACAGGTCAGTAAAAGAACTTTCCAACTGAGAGCACTAGCTTCTCACTGTCTTCACTTGTACTGATGAATTTTGGGCTTGCAGACTTGGGCTCTCAGGAACAAAGCCTCCAAGACTCAAAATCCAAGTTTCAAAATCCTTAAGCTGGTCATAAATGTTCTTAAAATTATTTGTGGGAATAAGTGCTTACCTGGGTCCATAACATGGGCAGTTTTGTGGAGAGCCCATTTCAAGCCACAAACAGCTCAACAGGGAAAAGCTGTGCAGTAACTTAAGCAGATGTTTTCCTACCAATTTTTCAGACCTTGGATGTTTGGATGTGAACATGGTAATACTGTGAGGGCCCTAGAGGGCTGAGGACTCCCTGAGGCACTGGAATCAGCAGAGCAGAGCCCATGGTCTGCAGGTTTTGCTTAGTTATGGAATCTAAATATCTTTAAGCATCGCTAAGGATTGGCCCTATGAGCTGTTGAGATTTTTCCCTCAGGGAGAAACTCCCCCCATCTCAGTGTCCTACACCTGCAGTGCCACTTGTATTTAAAGCCTTTTGCTGTGATCCTGGGCAGCTGCAACTGATCAGTTTAACACTGAAATTACAGGTGATACACACCAGAGCTGTTCATACCTCAGCACACAGGTGTTGCCTGTTTTGTCTCTGGAGGATAGCAAAGACCAGTGGCATCTGCTCACACTCCAAGCCATGAGGGAGGCAAAAAGGACAAATGAAATTTTGGACAGACATGGACTGTTTTCTATAAATGTTACAAATGTCATTTCTTATATTTAAAATTCTCTTTCAAAGTGCTGCCATTTGATCAGGTCTGTGACATAGATGTATTTCCTGGAGTGGATGTCCCTTACCCCAACAAGCACTGAATCCAGTTGCAGTCCATGCTATGCACTGACAACACTGCTTTAAAACAAATAAATAAAATATAGCTACTGAATTTGTTATTCAAAAACAATTTCCAGGTGTACCACAATGTTTCCCAGTGTTCCTGAAACTGTTTGGATGTTGCTGTCCTGTGTTTACAGTCAGGGTGATTTACAGGAGGGACAATGCACCCTTTGAGGGTGGTGAGGCACTGGAACATGTTGTCCAAAGAGGTTGTGGCTGCCCCATACCTGGAAATATTCAAGGCCAGGTTGGGTGGAACACTGAACAACCTGGTGAAGGTGCCCCTGCCCGTGGCAGGGGGGTGGTTCCTTCTGACCATTCTGTGATTCTGTGACTTTTGCAGTGGGTAGGATGTGATTTACATTATGCTGAGAATACAGGAGTAAATTAGGGCAGAAAGGACATCACAGGCTAGTGTCTTCAGTGAGACTCTATTTCTTCCAGCTGCTTGAGGCTACCGAAGTGAGATGCTGTTGCTGCTGTTCTTTGGCAGGGGACACCTCAAGCAGCTCCTGCAGTGAGGTGGGGCCGGGGGAGCAGCACTCATTCCACTGCAAACAGGGAAAGGGCACATGGTGAAGTTTGCACCTTCACTGCCCTGGGCAGCTGTGTCAGTGTTTGGCACCATGCAGTGACAAAGTCCACAGGTAAAGGGATCCTAAAGAATAGGACTGGTACATGTGGGAATAAATCTGAGGACTCACAAGTCCCCTCCTGTAACAGCAGGCAGCTGCACTGCTTCTGCAGCACCTCTGCAGTATCTCAGGAGTCCAGCTTCCTGTATAAAGTATCACTGAGCACTCTGTGAGAGCTGGAACATAATCCCCAGGAAGGTGGTGCCTGGACAGCCCATGAGCATCTGCCTGTTAATGTGAGAGACAGATCCAGATATCCAACAATAACCCAGGGGCTCTCGGTGAGGTGTTGCTGGCATCAGCTCAATAGGATGGCTTCTTTTAGCAACACAGAGCTTGATAAAGGGCCTGTGTCCAAAGTCTCTTGAGCAATAAGAAAAGTACAAGCTGATAATCATCTTCCACTATGTCAGCTGTATTTCACAGAATAACAGAATCACTGAGGTTGACAAAGACCTCCAAGACCATCGAATCTAGCCTGTGCCCCATTCCCACCCTGTCCCCAGCCCAGAGCTCTAAGTGTCATGTCCAGCCCTTCCTTGGACACCTCCAGGGGTGAGGACTCCCAACCTCCCTGGGTGGCCCCTGCCAAGGCCTGAGCACCCTTTCAGTAAAGATTTGATGCACAACAGAGACAGTTAACATCACCTTCCCCATTCTTCCCTTCTGAGTCTTTCAGGATAGAGCCACACACTGCCTTGTCCCCTCGTACCTGGGGGGGTGTGGTGTTTGCACAGTAACCATGACACTTGTTAGTCACTCTCAAGTCCAGGCAGTTGCCGGTCAGGGATGGGGATGATTTTACTTGTGCTGCACAATTGCTCACTTACCAATGGAGCTGCATCCCATCACTGAGGCATTTCCTACTGCTCAGCTCTGGCGCACCGTGGCTGCTGTCACTGGACACAGGCACTCCAAGGCACATGGATGCTTGCTAGACTTTGCAAGCAGTTAGTGTGAGTGAAGGAGATGAGGTGAATAAGTGTTTTTTCATCCTTTAAAACGTATTTCCAGGCAAGAATTCGCTGTATGAGCACTAGGAGGTTACTGGCACAGTAGTTTGCCCATAGTGGGATCTAGAGCCAAATGGTGGATCATGGGCAGTGATATGCCTGTTCTTGCATTTCCTGGAGCCTCACAAGGCCTCTGAGACTGCTGACTAACCATGTCATTCAGTAGAGCTTAGCTCTGCCATTATAGTGCTGTGTTTCCTATCAGGCATCCCACAGATGTTCTCACGGCAGCCTCAGGGCTGTCATCACTTTCTGTGGGTCTTTAATCTCTGGCTGCCTTTGTAGTATTGTCACACACATTTCCAAATGAAACTTACTGGAATACCTCTAACAGCCAAGGCAAAATGAAACCTCTATTTGTGTAAGATGGTTCTTTCAGTGTTTAGTGTTGTCACACACAGTTCCAAATGAAACTTACCAGAATTCCTCCAACAGGCAAAACAAAACCTACACATGTTTAAGATGGTTCTTTTAGTGTTGGTCACTTGCCAAATAAAGATTAACAGAGAGTTTTGACCTTTTAAACTTCAGCCAAAAGAAGTATTATTGTAGAAGCCAAACAAGAGCCCTACTCCCAAACTGTTTGTTGCTCCTATTTTGAAACATTTTGCTGAATAAAATATTTTTTTGTACATTCTTCCAGCTCTTTGTGTTTCTCATATTTATTCTCTTCTCACAGTTCTTTCCCTTACGAGGATTTATCCCCAGATAGATCCATCCGGCCTGCTAAATGCTGTCCAAATATTTACTTTTTACAGCTCATAAAGAGTCACACCTTGCAAACACTCCTTGAGAAATCCTAAAGCATTGTATAGACTTTGTGTTTGGGGTGTTTCATATATAAATGATGTGCAGCTGCTCCTGGAGGAGGGCACAGTGACTGCTCATCACGAGGCTGTTACCCTTTACGAGCAGTGCCAGGTTCGTGGACAGTGCCTGGGAAATCCACACGTGCCATTCCCAGCACGGTTCACCCTTGGGGGCAGGAAGCCACATTCCAAGCAGCAGAAGTTGGGAAAGGTTGGGCCTGGAGTGTTGAAAGGCTGCAACACCATTTATTTGTTCAATAAAAATATGGATTGAGTAGCAATTTATTCCAATACAACAATAAATGTGGTGCTGCCACGGTGGGTTTCAGTTCCCCTGAGTGCTTCAAGCTCAGCTTTCCTACTGGGACAGCAGGGACAGCGGTGTGTGGGGAGTGTCACTAGAAGCCATAGGGATGGCAGTGTCGTGGCACAGGGGCTCTGTGTCAGCACAGAGAGCGTTAGTGAATGACTCTGCAATCTTCTGACTCCCCTGGGTTTGCTTCAGGTGTTCCTGGTCTGAACCCTCTCAGCCTCGAGAAGGCTCATGAGGTCACTGATGTTCAGGACAAAGCAATGTGCTCCCAGGCTGAGCAGCCTTTGTCCATCTGTCCTGGGGTGGGCAGGGACTCTGTGCTGCGAATGTGGCATCTCAGCTACCAGACACACAGTCTTGGCACGAGCAGGAAAACGTTTGGCTTTTCCCTGTCCTGCTCTCTAAGGCAGTGTGCGAAACTGGGGTTCTGTCTCCTGGATCTTTTGTTGATACAAAAGTGAAAAAGTACCTAAAAACTATTGTCATCGTAGTAAAAGTGTAAGGACACATGGCTTTCAGAGCCAAACACCTTTACCTTGCTTCCACAGGGCACCTCTGACCCTGATTTTCTGCTGAGAGCATTCAAAACTTATTGCAGTTAGATTTGGGCCTCTGCTGGCTGGAGATGAGCTGTCTCTGTTTGCTCTTGGCTAAAGTTTAGTCTCTGTTGCAAAAAGTTATATGTACAGAAAGGTGTGAAATGGAAAATTTTATAAATATATGGAACAGATTAAAGAAAGCAGGACCTCTAACCAGCAAACCATTGGTCATTCTCTTGCATAACAATCTCCCAGAGCCGAGTAACAACCTGTGAGACAAGGTATGAGCTGCAACATTTCCTTCAGCTGTTGTAAAGTGTGAAAAGAGTGTACAAAGAAGAGTTGAAGACTTTCAGCTGATTCTACCAGAAAGCAGACAAAGAGGGACTTTAGGAGATGTTAAGGAGTGCCCAGTTCTGCTCTGTGGTATCAATCCCTCACTTTCATATAAAACAGTAAGAAAAAACCACCAAGACCACAGTGTCATGGGATTAGTGTGGAAAAAAGTCACAGGAGAAAGCAAAGCTTGTTGAGCATGAATATATTCACCCAGCAGGTATCACAATATTTATATACTAATTTTTAAAAAACTGGATTCATTATATTTCCCATTTATACCTGCTAGAACAAACAATTATGTAAGAACAAAGAAAAAACCCAGAAAACCATAAGGGGGGCCTGTAAGATTCCAAGCAGCAGAAGTGACACACTAAGGGAATTAAGGATTTTTGCTGAGCAGTTTCCTCATGAAAAGATTTAAAATCCTCTTTCCAGATGACCGTTGATTTTCATTATAAGAAGAATTAACCCTCCTTTGGCCATTTTAAATTCCTAAATTGTTTTTGGATGTCTGTGGAGGACTCTCAGGCCTCTTGGTGCACAGCTCTCAGCAGTGCTGGCCACTCAGTGACCCCCTGGTGTGCCGAACAGAGGCCATCGGGGTGGGAGCTGCTGGGGTCTGTGCCACGGAGGGGTCCCACTGCCCTGGAGGGTCTGGCCAGTCCCACGAGCAGGGACATTGGGATTTGACTCCTGCAGGTGCTGCACGGGGGCACCAGGACAGGGTTTGGTGCTGCTGATGGCAGCAGTTGGTGAGGAATCTGTGGGACCGCCCCGGCCCCTTCCCAAGGCTTTCACAAGGTAATGACAAGGAATTCCCAGACTCGTGAGCAAACAACTCACACATGGAAGCAATTAACTTATAATTTAAGCCACTTAATGTTTCTCAGAACTTGGTTTCTTTCAAGCAAGAGCTATGATGTAATTTGGGTGTCTGTCCATGTGATTAGTTCAAACCTGCTGTCTCCATAGGGGTCCTAACCCAGTGCAATGATTCCAGTTCTTTTTCTGCGCTTAAATTTTTCTAGAAATTACATTTTCCTCAAATCTGCAAGTAAACCTCAGGAATTGTGTGGTAAAGCACAGTGGTGGGAGAGTGAGGTGAAGACACAGTGGCCGGCAGTGACTCCTCCGTGTGTGTGGAAACCGGCTGGAGGGAGGCTGGGTCCTGCCCACAGCTCCCGAGAGAATCAAGGAGTCCAGGCCTCTTACAACAGTGGGTTGGCAAAGCAGGGGCTATTTCTCATGAAGCCAATCTTTTTTATCCCTTCATGAACTGCCTTCATACAAAATATATAAAAATATAAATATCCCAATGTAGTTTTAAGCGTGGGGAATACCATAAATTTGATCTGTACCCTGTAGGTTGCCCAGCCACTGGCACTTTCACTCTTTTTACCCTGCCCTGAGACTGGGATGGAGAAGGCCTAGAGGAACAGAACTTTTTAACTAAATTACACAAGGAGTGACAGTGTCAAAATCTTTGCTGCAGAAAGGCTATTACCTAATCACCTAACATTTAAGAAATAGATTAACATGGTGTCTGTTCTCCCAGGACCATAGATATTTTTGTGGGATATGGCATTATAATAAAAATTCCCCAGACTTCTACTTAATCTAGAAAACTCATTAAATAGATTCAATACACTATGGAATTCTATATAGAAATATTATTGTTAAATGTGTACCATATTTCTCTGCCTTCTTTGCCCAATCATTTTCATTTCGTAGCATATTTTTTCTCCTACAGTGTGAAGGAGATAGAAAGAGGACTCAGAACTGATGCAGGCTTTTTTATGAAAGACCAACAACCTGTGTGCTTTCATAAAATCATAGAATCACAGAATGGTTTGAGTTGGAAGGGACCTTGAAGCTCATTTCATTCCACCTTCCTGCCATGAGCAGGGACACCTTCCACTAGGCCAGATTGCTCCAAGCCCTGTCCAACCTGGCCTTTACTATGGGGGAAGGAAACAGGCCATAATTTGTAAATTATTTTATCATTAAAGATAAGCTCAGCATGAACAGAAAATCAGGACTAAACCATAACCTGATGAGGTTTTGGATCTTCAGCCAAAGTTGTGTTACAAAAATACACCTCACCTGAGCTACAGCAACACAACTTTCCTGAGCCCAGAGCCATCAGCCTGTGGGAAATTTTACCTGGAGATGAGTTCTGTGTCTGACCAGGGTACAGGAGCATGGCCCATCCACTCCACCAGAGTATTTGGGGAGCCTCTGTCAAACCAGGCTCTCTTTGTCCCCTGCAGGGCCCTCCACCGCACAGCAGTAGGTCAGTGGATGTGCAGGGGAGGTCCTGACCAGTAGCTTTGCTCATCTGGAAAACAGATGGTAACCTGTAAAGCTTTAACTTAAGAGCAGAAAGCAGAACTATGAGGACCAGCTTGAGACTCTTGCAGAAATTCCTACAGGGTCTGAGGCTCATCATGAATCTCAGTGTTTTTGCAATAGGCGCAGTTCTAAAGCCAAGCCTTGCTCACTTGGGTGCAGTCATATCCCACATGGATGTTTAAATATTGCACACTAGAGGAAAATGCCTCATAGCATGTGTGATTTCTGCACCAGAGAGCAGTCAATCCCTCATAAACTGCAGTTAAGCACCATCAGGGAGCCAGTCCTGAAATGGTTGTAGCCATGTAAGGGCAACTCCTGAAATGATGCTCTGATTCCACTGGTGTTAAAATTACTGATGAAAACTTCCTTTTCAGCAGTCGAGCCTAGGGCATGTGGGATTCAGCTAACCAGAGGTGTGTGTATCAGGAATGGTTTCAGGCTGTACTTCAAAGCACTGGGATCACTGAAATACCATAAGCCTTGTGAGTTCAGGTTGTGGAGGGGCTTTGGGGTTGTACCAAGGGACAGCTTTTCTGAAGGAAAATAACATTGTCCTGCCAGGGTTTCAGCCTTGTTTTCAAGCAACATATGGAAGCAATAGCTTCAGAAACACATTAGAATAAACTCTCCTGCTGCAGATAAACAACAGGGCACTGTATGGAGTGGCTGCATGGCTCTGTTGCTCACTTGGACACCACTTGTGTTTAAAAACAAGCTGTTTGGTTTCTCTACCACTAGTGAAAGCAGAGAACGTTCTTGTTTCAGAGGAAATGGCTTCCCATGCAGAGCAGGGAGGGAGGCAAGGGAGGGTGAGCAGCCAGAGGGGAGGAAGAGGGAGTTGAAGGCTGAGGCTCCTCCTTCCCATCTGAGTAATGGAAAAACAATGTAAGAATTCCAGCATCTGAATAAATATGTGCCCTATGACCTTAATCCCCTAGGAACCAAAACCATCCAGAGTCAGATAAAAATAGTAAACCCTTTACATTGTGGTGAGGGAGAACAGCACTGCTCACAGCTAATTAGCTAAATCCTGTTAATAGTGGGGAGCTGGGCAGCCACGAGGAAGCAGGTCTTCCAGAGACGACTGAGCTGAAGGCAGAACAAGGATGAAGGCAAGGATGTTGCCGAGGACACACTCACCTGTTGAACTGCATGGAGCAGTGAACGGGAGGACCTGCCATGGCCAGGGCATGCGAGCAACGTGCCCTGGAGGGGACCCACCAGCGCGACTCCTGGTTGATGGCAGCTGCTGTTTTAGACTCAAAACTTCAGCTTGCAGACCTTGCTTGTGCTGGGAACCGTAGCTGGGCAGCAAGGATCCTCTGAAAAAAAAAAAAGAAAAAAAAAAAAAAAAAAGAGAACTACAGTGGTCTTGACAGCAAATGCCAATGAATTGTTCAGGTTCAGCTCTGCCACTTTATTTGAAGTACAACAGCTTCACAGTGAGCCAAAGATGAGCTTTTATTCAGCGTATGGTGGAGACAACGGGTTGCTTCGATCAGCATTCACAGCTGTTTGCTCTAGTCCTGAATACCTGTGTCATTAGTCAGCATGGGGTTTTCCTTACAATTTCTTATGTGCAAACATTAGCACCAGGTGAGGGTTTTATTCACCCTACCACTGCACAGGTATGCAAAGTTATCCTTTGTGCACATCCAGGAGTCCTATGTCAATTAGATTTTCTATTTAATAGCTTCGATTTTTCCAGCCAAAACAGAACTCGTCAGAGGGCATGAACCTCACTAGTGGGTCTCAAGGGCTGCAGTGCTTCACCTTCAGAGACAGCTCTGGAGCTGATCCAAATGTGGAACATTTGCTTCACAAGCAATGACTGCTCAGGTCCCTTGCAGCACTGACCGCAGCCTCCCCTGGCTCTCGCCCTGTGTTCAAGCAGTCTCTGCTGTCTATTCCCTCTGCAGCTGGTGCCCCAGAGCTGCACCCAGACTGTCAACACCTAGACTGACTCCTCCGTGCCTCTGTTCCACGTGTCCCTGCCATGCAAGGAGGCTGTGGGAAGCCTCTGGAGCTGGCGAGATGGCAGCGCTTGGAGCGTTAGTGCCAGTGAGCAGCATCTCCCTTTGCAGTGTGATTTTGGGTCCTTCAAAGCTGAGCTGAACCCAACCCCACTGTCACAGCAATGTACTTGTGTTTCAATAAGCACAGTCCAGGTCAGGTACGGCACCTCCAGTTGGGACTTTCCATATGGTTATATTGATAGGGAACAAGAGAATGTCCCAAAGCAAATGCATCTCACACTGAGTGCCAACACCTCTAAAGTTACCTTTTCTCCCTCTGTGTCTCTCACTCTGAGCAGGTTTAAGGAGAGCTTTTCCCCAGAAACAGGCACAGACACTGGGGATCAGTTGTCAGACAAGTTCTGAAGCAAAGCCTGTGCCCCAACTCCCAAGTCCAGCCTCAGCAAGCCCTGCAGTGAATGCTGAGCACAGCTTTGGTGAGGTGACACTGCAGCAGCAACTCCTTGCCAGCTCCTTCCACCTCAGAGTGCTTCTGAGACCACACCAGCAATAAAACTGACACACATAAACCCTTGTAAATGGCTTTCAGAAGTTTATTCATCTCCTGAGGTAGGAACAGAGCACATAACTTTCTCACAAAATGTCCATGGCTGAGCGTGGGCAGCAGAGTATCTTCCTCCAGCTCTGATGGCTGCCAGGGCTCAGGTGGAGGGACTGCCCAAAGAGAAAGAGGCAGAGGTAGGGATGCAGGCACCAGTCTTTCCTTCCTTCTGCTCTAAGACATGAAAGCAGGAAACTAGGAACAAGAACTGGAGTAACTCCAAGGCAAGACACAGGTTATTTTCAGTGAATACTTCCTTATTCCCTGCTCTCCAGAAGCCATCCACTGAGACACCTCACCATGAGTTTATTTGCAGAGCTGTATTTCAATTCCTTTATGAACCTGTATTGTTTATTGCCTCTCTCATGGCCAAAATTGTTTGCAGTTTTAAAGAAACAGCTGTATTTTTTCTTTTTCAGTAACTGTCAAGAGACAGATAACCTGATGAAAAATATTCTCATGATCCTGTTTCTACTTTTGCTAAGAAGCCGAGTAGAGGAAAGTGAATCTGAGACTAATATGCAATGCTTCTCTTCATGTGAAAATTCTGCAAGACATCATATTTGTAGGCTACCTGGTGAGCTGACATCAGTCTTCAACATGGACTGTAGTTCCCACATAACTCATGAATGCCAGGAAGAAGTACAGGAATGGAGAATACCTAACTGTGGTTAAGTGCAAAGGGCCTTTTTCTGAATCCAGCCTTTAACAGAGAAGTTGTTACAAGGACATAATTACCTTAATTGTAAATGCAGACAATTATTTAGGAATAACGTTTTCTCCAAATGGAGTCAGCTGGCTCCTTTGAGTTTGCTCAGGAGCACTGGGCTCCAGCCTGGCATGGCCAGTGTGATTTTACTTCCCTTTGTAGGCAGTGCATGGACCCAGGACCTGCAGAGAATGGGAGTCTTGGGCCCACCGGGGGTGTTTGGCTTTGGGAAGCTCAGCGCTCACACCACTTTGGGATCTCATCCCATCTTGGGGCCTGAGGGGTAAGCAACGGGTGGGCATCTGCTCCCTGTCTTTCTACATGGGTAGAAGACTTTTTGGCCTTATTTTAACTAACTTGGTTTTCTTCCTTCAGGATCTGTTTGAAACCAAGGAAGAAGTGTGAGCTGGAGACCACCCACTGGCTTCCATTCTACCCTTATGTAAGCCTTTTAAAAACAGTAATAGTCCCAATAAAGGAAATAGATTTGTATCAGGACAGAAACATGGAGAGCAGCAAGAGACTTGGCTGCTTTGGGTATAGATTCATGAAAGTCATTTCAAGGCTCTCTGGGAGCATAATTAGAAACATGAAGTCCTGGGATGTCTTCCTTCCTTTTTAATACAAAACTACTTTTAAGAGCTGCTGGCAACTTGAAAAATGGTTATTAAAAGCGAAACAACTCCAGCCAGTTTGAGGGACAATCAGCCTGCAAAGTTTCTTGGCAAATTGTAGGGTTTGGAAAAAGATCAACTTATTCAATAGGACACAGACTGATGCTGGAACAAAAAGGGATGTCAGAAAAGTGGAAGGAAAGTTGCCCTTTAATCTCCCACGTGGTGATTTAATTCAAAGTGAAAGATACCTTTGCTTTTTGGAGCAACACTACCTGCAGAATGTTCAGATGAAGGAAGGCTTTAAAAGGTTCCACGATCCCATAAAGGGTACATGAGAGAGCCTGGCAAAAGCTTGTTCCTGTTACATTATCTAGGGACAACAAATCAAGCATAGACATGAAATGTTAATTCACCCAAGATGTTATTTTCAAAGGCTTCTCTGCCATGTTATATAATATTTCCGTTTGAGCAGAGCAATAGGTAAGGACAAAGGAGCTACTGGCCATGTGTTAAGTTGCTGGAGGGAGCTCAGGCAGCAGGACACTTGCTGCCTGGAAGCTTGGAGAAGGGAGCCAGGATCGGTGGTTTTCCAAGTCTGAAACACAGCTTTTCCTTTCCCTTTTGCAGAACCTGCACAGTGATATATAAGTGGACCTGACCTCCTTTTGGTGCTTACTCTAAGGGTAACACATATCTTTTCTACTTTCTGTCTTGAAAATGTTATGTTGATTTTTTAGAGAAAATCAGAGAATCCCAGATTGGTTTGGGCTGGAAGGGACCCCAAAGCCCACCCAGTGCCACCCCTGCCATGGCAGGGACACCTCCCACTGTGCCAGGCTGCTCCCAGCCCCAATGTCCAGCCTGGCCTTGGGCACTGCCAGGGATCCAGGGGCAGCCACAGCTGCTCTGGGCACCCTGTGCCAGGGCCTGCCCACCCTCACAGGGAAGCTGTAAATTGGAGGATTTCGGGGAGGAGTGGGCAGAGCAGAGTGGAATGCCCTGCAGGTTTTCCATGACAGTGACTCAAGTGGATGAACAAAGGCTTTAAAAATTAGTTTAATATTTTCCAAATGTTTGACAATGCGCAATGTGTCACAGAGATATGCAGCGGCATCAGGAGCAGAGCTGAGAGGCTTTGTAGCCTCTCCCTGGGCTGCAGATGAAATGTCAAGCTGTCCTTAGCCTGGATATGAAAAGGTTACACTGAATTAGGAAATCAGCACTGACTGAATGACTTTTTCTCCCCCTTAAGTCCGACAAAATGTCAAGAACCTGTCCAGCCTGCACCTCAGGGATGGGGGGCCAGGGCAGTCTGGGTCCTGGGGTGCTGGAGGTGGGGGCTGGGACCATGGGAGAGCTGGAAGAGCCCGAGGGGCCAGGGGTCTGCTAGGACACAGGGCTGGGACATGGATCCCTTGGTGCCTGGCAGCCCCCAGCTGCAGCAGAGCCAAGAGCTGAACAGGGACACCCTGGTGCCTGAGCTGGAGCCACCTTCCCTCCCTGAGGAGCGAGGAGCGTGTGGAAACCCCAGGCTTTGATGTCTGTCTCCAACTGATAAAAAAGGCAGCATGACTGTAGGAAACAGTTTGTCAGCGAGAAAAGCCAGAGGAAAAAGTGACTCATGACTTGGCACTGAGGATGTGCCATCCAAGGGCAGTCACAGTGTGCCAATGTGAGCTCCTTTGCCTACCTGGGATGCACCCCCAGGAAACTGGGGGAGTTCTTCTCCAGGAAGGATGTGACTGTGTGAAGCATGGGCACTCTGGAACATCTCCCAGTCTCAAGCCTGTTACAGACTGCTACTGTTTGCTGTGACTGTGGTGAGTCCAGCTGGGCTATGATTCCAGGCACTAGTGCCAGCCTCCAGTCACCTGGACAGGGTGACACGGTATTGTCTTTATGACACTAATTCAGGATGAGCACCAGACCATATTACTATGTGAACTCTAACAAAATACTTTTTCCAGGATGTACTAATACATCACAAAGCTGGTTGATGCCAGGATAAACTGTCCTGAAGACAGAGTGTGAAGTGAATCCCGCCTGCCACCAGCTCCGTGTCCCTGGGGCAGCAGCAGCCAGGTCTGCAGTGGGTCCCAAACTGCTCCAGGGCTGCTTATGTCACAATGTCCCCGCTCTTCAACATGGACAGTCTGCAGTGCCAAATACTTATAACTTCAGAGAAAGGATATTGTTAGTGTACCTATAATTTTTTTTTTACTTTTTCTATAATTGAGGTGAATTAAGTGTAATTGGAAGCAGCTGCTCCGATTTTGTCACCCAATATAGTGTGGTATTCTGCATCTCCTGGAAGACACTCTCCTCCTTCAACTCCCACTAGATCCAGCTAAAAATAGTTCATCTAAATCACATTCTCTCAGAGCAGAAGTGCTCTTCAGCTCTCAGGATTTGCCCCTCTGTGGTACCAGATTTCTTGTCCCTGGCAGGAGTAGGGGAAGGCTCCCAGGCCCCAAAGGGTGCAGGGGACAAGCCCTATTTTGTCACCAGTGTCTCACCTGAGGTCAGGTGGCAGCTGATGATTAGCAAAGCTGTGACACCAGGGAAAGGCACATGGCCCTAGCACAAGGCAGGTTGTGGCCCCAAGGAACCCCAACTCCTCCAGCAACACAGATTGCAGTGGCTGCAGCCAGGGCAGCGACTGGCTTGGGCCTGAAACTGCTTCACCTCCTGTGAACAAAGGCCAGCTGGGTCTGGTTTGGTTTTCTAGTCATTCCTCCTGTGAGAAGGAATGCCACGAGCCACAAGTGTCAGCACAGGGCTGTGTTCCCCTTGACACGCACTGGGGAGTTCCTCTGGCCCAGGGCAACAGCAGTTGTGTTCCTCACAAGGGTAACACCATATTCTAGGGTTAGCTTTTTCCTCATTTTTGAGCTCCGCATAGGCTGAACAAGCCTGGAAAATTTCTGGAGGGAAAACAGAGGAAACTTGAATAAAAGGGTTTGCATAGATGTCTTGGCACAACTGCACAAAGTTGTGGAAGCGTTTGCTCTGTGGCCAGCAGGTGTTTGTTTGAGGTCAGTGTGTTTTCCAGAGAGCAGCATTTTGGTGGGGAGAGCTCTCTTTGTGCTACTTCACCCAAAAATCATCCCCTACCTGCAGGATCCCCCAGCCCCAGCTCTTGGCTGGGCTGTGCTTGGAGCCATGACCTGCACACACAGGGAGGTGTGTCTGGCTGAACAGGAAAGATCACAGGAACGTTTTCATATGCCCAAATCTGTGCCTGTATTTAGTGCATGCATTTAAACACAAGTGCATGTTTCAGATTGGTTTCCAGTTCCCAGTTAATCCCCTGGTTCTCGGTATATAAAACTAAGCAATGCACTGTGTTACACAAAATGATTTGTTGAGCTTTATTTTGTCTAAAATTTACCATGATAGAATGAACACCTGTTACTATTACATGTAATTTTGCTTGTAGGCAAGGCTTAATCCTTTCCTGGGAAGGCTTATAACCTCAGAGCATGATTTTTGATCGAGTTCCTATTCCTATGCAGGAACTTGTCACTATGACTGAGTCAGGATTGAGTACGTGGAGAATGAGATAAATAACCCAGTAAGTATGTTGCAGTTTCATTGGAACAATAACTGGAGATTCATAAAACTCATTAACCCTGAAAACTAAAAGCAGTGAAGCTCTGAAGCAAGCTAGGGTATTTGCTCAGGTTTCTTGGTGTCATCCCATGCTCATGCCAGTGGACTCTACTTGAGAGAAGCAGGATTCCCAAATGAATTCCTTTCAGAAAGTGCTTCAGGGTGTGAAGCAGTTAAAGCACAAATACTCAAGTCATGAAAAAGCAGTGTCTGAAGACCTAAAAGATGATGACAGCCCAGATATTAAGGACATTTTTTATTTCCTAGGGGGAATGAGAGCTTTGACATTTTATCTTTCTCATTCTGCTAAGCCTGAAGAAGTCAGGGGTGTGGGTGGGGGGCCTGAGGACCTGTGGAATCCTAGGGGCTGAGGGGATGTGGGGGACCACATGGGATCAAGGGGCTGCAGCTCCTTTGCCGCCAGGCCATGGGCATAGGAGCTTGGGCTTATCCTCCCCCCACCTCTCTCCTTCCTTTCCTCCATTCCTCTCTGCCACTCCAGGGAGTACAGGCAGTATTTCCTGCAGGCTGTATTTGGATGTCAGAGGGGACAAGGGCTGGGAAACTCTGGTTAAGGCTTCTGAATCAACAGAGCGATGTGAGATGGGAGTGGTGTTATTTTAACATCTGCTCCCTGCAGTGCTCCCCATCACCCCACAGCCCTGTGCTCCCCAGGCTGCCCTGGCCCTTGACACCTGCTGACCCCAGCCCCACACAGTCAGACCTGATGTGCCTGTCAGGCATTCCAGGCTGTTCCCATCCCATGTTTGTGCTGGGAGTTCTGTTCTGTGGGGGCTGCAGCAGAAATGGTGCTCCAGGGACCTGTTCCCACCTTACAGGCCACCCTGGCCACTCCCCTCTAGACAAAATCCCTTCCCTCTGCTCGCCTTCCCCAGAGGCTGCCCCAGTTGCCTGGTTCAGATGCGGGCAAAGCTGCTGGACATTCCCCTTGCACCCACACCACTATGGGCACATGTCCCTGGGAGCACCTGCATTCAGGCTCTGCTTCCCAGCTCCTGGGACAGCTACCATAGGGGCAGAGAGGTGCAGAGTGGACTTCCCTACTCCTGTGCCCTGGGACAAGGACATGTGCCCTCTGGGACACACTGGGCTGTGCCATGAGCCTTTTGTGTGCCCTTGGAAGAGCTATGAGCACTCTCCTTCTGCCCCCAGCAGCAATGGGTGTGGGGCATGTGCTTGAGGTATGAGCCACATGAAGCCACACTCACCCCAAATGTGCAAAGCACAGCTTAGGGAGAGGCAGTTTTACAGAATGGTTTCTTGTGATCCTGGCTCTGCACAGCTTTGCCCATGGTAACTGCACCTGCCAGCAGCTCCAGGACTGCAAAGGGGAAGAAGTTTGATGATGTTCCTGCCCCTCCCCCCCCCCCCCCCCCCCCAAACGTGCTGTGGAGGTCAGCAAGAGTTCCTGCCCACACAGACAGGGTTCCCTCTCAACTCACATCCATCTTGTGTTCATGAGGGCTATAAATACATCTTGCATTCTACACAAATCAGGCATGCACTGAAAATATTTATACATTGCATCCACTCACAGTCCTCTAGATTCCAGCCCTGACAACAGCAAAAGCTATCATTACTCCATTGCATGAAGGGGAGAAAATTCTTGTGTGGAAGCAGTTTATCTTTTAGGGAGTTTGAGGAAATTTCAGTTGTGCACAGACTGCAGCCCTGGCAGCTGAACTGGCCCCTTTAAGGAAATGTCCTCCAAAAGAAGGCAAGGTTTATTGGGTTTTGTGCTGTTGCACTTTTAGACTGTTCAAAACTCTCCCAGGAATCTTTTTAATATTCCCATAAAATTGAAATATGAGTTATGCAATTATAATTAGAGCACCATACTCCTGATAACATTCACTTCAAGTCTTTAGGCTGTTTACTTCTTAACTTGTACGTAGAAGAAATCTTAAAACTCCCAAACGAACGGTTCCCCTCTCCCCCGTTATAGCACAGACCAAAACAAACAGCCAATTGCTCTAAATTTATTAAATCAGTTTTCATGAGAGCTGTTTCCGTAGGGCTGCTGCTGCCATAACCATGACTGGGCAGGAGGGCTCAGCCTGGGGCTTTTCCAGCATTAAGTGTCGTGGCACCCCTAAGGCAAGAGGAGCTGAGAGCCATAAGGACACATGACATTATCTTTTCTTTCTGTAACAGCAGGACACATGAAATTTGGCAAGGGCTGGATGCATCAAGTCCCCTTATGTATCAGCTGCCTTTCCTGGGTAAGTCACAAATGTCTTATAAATTAAAAATCTACCCCCCATCCCCAGATCAGGAAAGACCTGGGCGTTTTTTGGTCTCTTCTCCCAAGGAACAAGCAGCAGAACAAGAGAGAAACCCCCGAAGTTGCACTAGGGGAGGTTTAGGTTGGGTATTAGGGAAAATTCCTGTCTGGAAAGGCCTGTCCCACCCAAGCACAGGCTGTACAGGGAAGCGGTGGAGTCCCCATTCCTGGGGGGATTTAAAAGCCTTGTGGATGTGGCACTTGGGGACATAACTTAGTGGTGGCCTTGGCAGTGCTGGTTGGAACAGTTGGACTTGATGATTTTAGAGAGTTTTTTCAGATTAAATTACCTCATTGCACCTCATTGACCATTCTGGGCTCATGACCTCATCATGTAGGGGCTGGTGGCTCCTTAAAAGAGGGATTTGTGGCACTGAGTCCTGTTGTGTCTCAGGTAGCTCAGTGAAAGACAAGAGATTAATGCCTAGGCAGTCTGTTCTTTTCCACTCCAGTTTCATTTTGAAAGTAGAAATTACACAGTTTAAGCCATTTGTGCTGTGGTTTGACAGCTGTTAGAGCGCAATAAAAGCATGACCAAGTAATTTGCCTTTTGCTCCCCTTTGATTTTAGCACTCTTGGGCCTAGCGCTGCCACCTTTAATTATTAGGCAGCAATATTTGTGGTGTAATCCACAGAATTTAAATTCTACAGACTACTGGGGAGCACAGTTTTTATTTCATTCTAGAGGAGTTCACATATGTGACCAGCAGAGAGATGATGGCACTGAATACGATGAGCCCTTTGGACACCATCTCAAAATCTCGGTATCTCACACATTCGGGGCAGTTTTAGCCCAGTCCCGAGCTGGGCAGCTGCCGTCGCTCCGCAGGGCTGTGCCGGGCTCCCGCACCCTCCTGGGCAGGCGGGCTTGCTCCACCTCCGCTCTGCCCGGTCCCCTCCCTGCTCTGCCCGTACGCTCCGCACCGCACGCCCGCTGTCCCCAGGTTATGTCCCGCTGTCCCCAGGCTCTGTCCCCGCTGTCCCCAGGCTCTGTCCCCGCTGTCCCCAGGTTATGTCCCGCTGTCCCACCGGCAGCTGCCGGGGCCCGCCGTGCCCGCGCCTCCCCGGAGGCTGCCAGGGCTGCCAGGGGGACACCGGGCTGCGCCAGGGGCCGTGGGTCGAGAAGAAGCCGTACGTGCTGCGAGGGCAGCAGGGCTGTTGGGAGGGAATGCCTGTGTCCTTGACGGCGTGGGAGGGTGCTGGCAGCCGGCGAGAGGCTGGCACGGGCGGAGCAGCCCTCGTTGGGGCACGTCCCGTTCCTGCATCCCGCAGCGAGGCACTGCGCATCCTCCGGGTTCGCCCTGGGAGCTCAGTGCTACCCGCAAAACGGAGCCTCTCTCCCCTCCACTTGCGCCCATCGGGCGGAATGGGCCAGGTTTGCCTGGTCCCCCAGGAACAGGAGCTCTCCCTTGCCCTGAAACTCTGAGTTTGGTGCCCCAAACTCAGTTCAACTCCTCCTCTGCAGAGGATCCCGTGTTCCACTATCCATCCTCAGAGCACCCTGGCCAACAGTTCAATTATGATTTTACAGTTAAGATGTTTAATGACCCTAATTTCAATGAGGTTTAAAAATAATGTTTATCCCACGTACTTCTATCCTCACTCCACACATCCTCAGAAGTCTCGAAAATATCTTTGCCAATAGCTACAATATTCAATAAAACAATCCCTCAAATGTAAACAGAATCTGAACTGAATGCAAGGGGACAGTTTAACCAGCAAAACTCCAAAGCCCGCTGTAGCCAAACTGGAACTGAGCTGTGCCAGAGCCCTCATCCCAGTGCCCATCTCCCGCCCTTCTCCAGCCAGCCGAGAACAGCAGATAAATGTATTCTTAACCTTTGCAAGGAAGTGGGAGCTCTGGGACTGGCATTTGCACTTCAAAGCTGGAACCAATGCCATCCTCTGAGGGCAGAATAGAGGAGCAGTGTGACAATTTGGCACATAAATGCTTTTGAAATCATGCAATATCAAATGAAATGATTGTTAACATTCTGTGAGCTTGCACGAAGCTGAGTAATATTATTCTCAGTGATATTATTAAACCTCAGCATGTGTCACCCAAAGCTAACAAAGTCCTGCTCCAAATATTTCAGAAGAGTGAGGCAGATTTCAGCTGGCTGCAGAGAGCAAGTGGAGCCCCAGCCGAGGTCACAGGGCATGCCAACAGTCCCATCACCATCACAATGACACCAGGCAGGGTCACAAAGAGTGCCCACAGCCCGACTACTGGTGTGATGGCAGTGAAACCTGGGCTTGTGTTGCTGGGATAGAGCTCAGGCACAGGATTTCTCCCCAGCCTGTGCTGTCACTCCCAAAGCTGCTGTAGCACCCTCCCAGGCACTCCCAAATGGATGAATCCCAGACATGGCCTTCTCAGAGAGGATGTGGGGGCCTGGTACCAAGTCTCTGTGGATTAGTGCAGATTATCATAGTGGCTGCTGCATGCCCTGCTGGCAAAGCCCTCCTCCAGCCACTCCCTGTGCCTGTGGGTGCTGGGGAGCCTCTTTTCAACAGGCCAATTTTAGATGGTGAGGAGTTGTGCACAGCCCAACATGGGCCAGTGTGGCTGATGCCACACAGCTGCTGTGGCCTGAGGGGGATGACAGGATGGCTGTGCCTGTGGAACCAAAGGGATGGAAGGGCTTCATCAGCCACCCGCTGCTGGAAAAAGGACCAGCCTGCCTTTCTTCCTAGAGTTGACAGGTTGGCTTTCAGTGCAGAACCAATTTCCTGAAGAACCCAAAAAAGGAGACTGACAGTTGACATTAAAATCTAGTAAAGTTAGAAAAGCAAGGGGACAGACAGTTTAACAAGGAGCCATTTCTGGTGGTTACTAGATAAGATTTTAAAAAAATTGTTTCATCTTGACTTGACCTAAATGGAGTGGAAAATTACCATGACTACATTTATCTGAAATCATAAAGTGTGTTCTGATTAGAGCATGATAAAAAGGATGGTATAAATTGATCCAAAGATAAAGAAAGGGCAGGGAAAATGAGATTAAGACAAGAAGCAGATGCTAAAAAGGCAGGATAATACAGCAAGTCTCTGAAGCTCTATTAAAAATAGCTGCAGGAACTGGAACATAAATAGTTTGGTGCTTCACTTTCTGCTTGTTGGGCTGCGGTCCAGCTGCTGTACTGGGGAGCCCAAGTTATCACCTCGTTAATCCCAAGGCCTTCAGCAGACTGCAAAATGAGAAGCAGGTCTAAATCAGGCAGTCATCTTGCCCAAGGACTGAGCCTGGGATGGGGAGCACTGTCTGTCCACCTATCTGCTGCAGTGGTGTCCATCTGTCTTGAACAGTGTCCATCTGTCCATTCAGAGCGGTGTCCACTGCACCAGTGCCTGGGGTCTCTCCTGGCTGTGCTCGTCTCGGTGGGACCTCCTGTCTCCTCTCTTCAGTGAAACCTGCAGCTGGTGAATATGCTTCAGTCCCTATCAAATTACATGGAAATTGGTCAAAAGACTAGAAAACTACTGCAGTGGGTCTGGAAAACAAACCAAGCCAAAAAGAGCCTTTGGCTGAACTTCCCTTCCTAGAGAGATGGTACTTGCCTCTGGCAGAAACCTTCATGGTTATGGAAGCAAATTTATCTCTGATAAAAGTTGTGTTTCAATTTCCTAGAAACAAGTAAAAAAAGTGAAATAAATGCATATTGTTTTCCCCCCTGCCTGGCTGCGTAACTGGCTGTCTGGGGACTTGGTGTGTGCACCACTGCCACGAAATCAAACAGCGAGGAAACCACCAGCCATAAGGCCACAGGAGGCAGGCGAGAACATGAGCAGAGCCTGTGCTAGAGGGGCTCTGTGGGGGCACAGCCTGGCCCTCACCTCGCTGCAATGCACCCCGAGAGAGCCCCCGAACTGTGCCCTGTGCCTCAGTACCTGGGGGTCCTGCCGTGAGCTGAGATCAGCAGTGTGCTCCATGAACCAACCGCCCCTGCACTCTGAGGTGCCCAACCCAGCCAAGGAACAAGCATGGCTGGTTCACAGCAAAAAGCCTGTTTGGAAAACTGTCTCTCTTTCCATTTGGTGTAAACTTCCTTTTCCACTCTCTGTTTACGGTAACATAGACAAATGTAAATCTTCCACCAGATTTCCTTCAAGGAGAAAGTCAAGGCAGAGAGTTAGAGGAAGCTCCATTCCCACCACACCATTCAGAGGTGTCAGCAAAGAGAGGCTACTGGTGCCCCTGTCCGTGGCCCTGAGTAGCGGCTCCAGAGTCACAGGCACTTTCCTACCGGATGCCAGGAACAACTGGGGTTTTCCTTCTGTGCAAGAAACATCCTGGTATCTACATCTGTTCTTGCCGTCCTTGCCAGTGCCACAAGTCCATGGCAACATTATAGTTCTCTCACTGGTGAGCTTTCTGCAATGTCATTAACCAGTCACAGATAATTTAATATCCCTAGATCTGTTTTAAATAATGTCCAGCTACTCAGCTGTTCCAAAGGGTGTCTGTGCTCTCCCCTCTCCAGCTGTGAATATTCCATCCTTGAAAACAGGACCAGCACAGTTGATGGGGAGGAATGGTGAGGGGGTAGGAGGCCAGTTCCAGAGCTGAGACAACAGCTCTCTGCTGTCATCAGCTTCTTCCTGCCTTGTTCTCCTCTGAGATCTCTGGCAGAAGGGTTTGGAAATGATATTTTGAGTGCTGGATGATGTCCCTGGGGACTATGAGCCCTCTGCTTGCAGAGCCTGGTGGGATTCTCTTTTTTTTTGCTGGATTTAGGAGGATAAAGGATGAGGCTTCGCTTACTCCTTACACAGGTGCCACCTAAACAAACAAGGCAGGTAGTTTGTGTTGCTGTGGGAGCAAATTTGTCTTTGCTGATCAGCAGCAGAAAGAACATGGGAAGATGGCAATACAGCTGAGTCTGGCTCCTAAGTTCAATGTGATGAGAAAGAGCTCTGTGCCACACCTGGGAGGTGATCCCAGGCAGGCAGAGGGTGCCCAGCTCCCAGAACTTGGCAAAGGAATCAGCCCTTGCTGGGGAAATTCACTCTCTTGGGAACTAGTGGATCCAAGACCAATAGGGATGGCAAAAGCAACATCCAGCTATTCTCCAGTCTCATCTACGCTGAAGTCTATTTTCATTCATGTGAGTCTGCCATTGCTGCCATGGTGACCAACTTAGAAATTAATTATATAAAGACGTTAACAACATATTTAAATAGGAATATTCAACCTACGGTTCTGGCAAAAAGACCCACGTATTCCTAGATTGTGCCACTCCCACCTTCCCCCTGAGTCCTTAGAGATGCCATTTATTTCCTGCACTTACCTCTGTGATGATGTTAACAAATATAACTACTCTTCTGCTTTTTTTTTTTTTTTTTAATTCTCGTTTATATAAACCAGATATTCTTTAAACAATTCTGGTTGTGTCCAAACCCTGTGTTGCTGTGAGCACCAATACCATCTTCATGCACTGCATAAGGTTTGGGGTTTGAAATACTGGCTTCAGACAAAAAAAGCCCCAGAGAGGTGTCCGGCAGAGCACGGGCTTGTTGTGACACATGCTGGGCTCCTGCCTTTGTTTCTTTGGGGTTTTCCCAGGAGACAGGTCAAGAAATGTACCACTGGAACCATCCGTGCCCGTGGCAGGGAAGGAAACTTTGCAGAGACTGCCTTGCTCCTCAGCCAAGTGGTCAGCCCCCTTTCCCAGAAGGGAGGCAGCAGTTCAGCCTTGCTTGTTCTCCTCTTCCAACTGTTCTCTGAGCAACGAGGCTTTTCAGCCCCTGAGGAGTCACCTCCACACCTGCTGTGACTGAGCTCTGTCGCTTTCTCTTGTCTCCCCTTCCCAGGTACGCTTTCATCTGTGTCTAATGGTGCTTTCTGTGCCCTTCCATCACACACAGCCTTTGATGTTGGTGCTGTCATGAAGATTATTTTTGTGCTCTTTTCTGCAACTGCTTTACATTGACTCATATTGTTTCTTTTTCTGTGTGTTTTATAAATGCATGAACATATATCTACCCGTACCACATTCCTTTCTGTTCATCTGTGTGTTCTCTCAGGAGGTGGGGACAAGCACGAGGAGAGTGAACTGCACCTGAGCTTTTCAGAGCATCCAGTGATGGGAATGCAAACCAGGCTGTGTTGCAGTGAATGTGTGCCTGTTGGCAGGGCTCTGCAGAGGGAAGGACTCACCCCTGGGCTGCAGGCCTGAGCTTTCCCACTGTACGAGCCCGTTTGTTTTGGCACTCTCAGGGCTGGTTTACATGCCTCTGCATTCAGCCACTGCTCAGCTGCTGTAGTATTTTCCTTCAAAGAACTACTGGGAATAAGGCCTAAAAAAACTTTGCAGGGATGCCTACACTAGTTCTGCTGAAAGGGATACTAAAGAGAGTGGTGTGACAGACGCCTTTCCTCAAAGAAGTGTTGGTGATTGGTGGAACCATGGCTGATATCTGGGTGCTGCAGCTCTGTCAGAGACAACCAGCCCTCCCACAATTTATCGTTCAGGGTCTGACTTTCAGAGTTATAAGCCTGTGCAAACGGGAAATAACAAAAGAAGCAAACAAAAACCAGTATCAAGAGCACTCAATATACCTACAGAAAAAAAGGTGACATCCCCATGGATGGAGTTTACTGGATCGGCTGAGATGGTGTCTGCTGTATTTCACACACCGAAAGTGCTTTCCAAGAGATGTGCTAAAACTGCTGGAAGGTAGCAAATTCTCACAGACATTTATTCACAGCTACCTGTGTAAAGGTTTAATCTGCTCTTCCAACACAGCCTTCCTGGGAGAGGAATGTAGTGAATGGAGGGGAACTGTAAAGCCTGCAAGGAGATAATGAGGGTGAAAGAGAGCAGGAAAAATGCAGCTCAAATTAGCACCTAATCAGGATTACCAGGAGAGTTTACTGGTTTCTGAAGATCAGTGTACCATCACCTTTCAGATGGATGCCATCCCAGGTGCTGCCCTGTACTGACAAGAGCAAATGGTTCACCCCTCAAATCACTAATGTCTCCATTAGGAAGTCTCCTTTAATGATCAGCTGATTCAAGAAAGAGCAAGGCCTAATCCTGGCTCACCAGACAGGGTTTTATATTGGCTGAAGCTGTAGGAAGAGAGGCCTGATGTAGGTGACAGGAGGAAGCATCAATCTTGTCCCTTAGGAGCAGAGATCCTGTGAGGATGGGGAGCACAGAGTGACCGTAAGGGCTGAGTGCAAGCATCTTTTCAGCTTTTTGGTGAGAAATAGTTGCGTCCCTGTCTTGGTTTGAAAAGACAGATGTCTGCTAAGGAAGACAGGAGCCTCCCTTGAGGTGAAGGATGCAACCCCCTTCTCTCTGAATTATTATAATTTTGGAATCAAGGGCTTTCAGGCAAAGATATAAGGAATAGGAATAACAGTTCTTTACTAAAATACAGATGTATAAACAGGCAAACAAACAACAATAACTATAGTGGTGACAACAAACAGAATCACAAACCCAGTGCAGCCTCTCTCGGCTGTCAGGCCCTTTCCCCTTTGGTGCAGTTCCAGTCACAGCCGGCAGGGGCGCTGGCGGCTCCCGGTGAGCAGGGCAGGTGCGATGGTTCTCCCGCGGCTGCAGGGGGCGCTCCGGAGCGAGCTCGGAGAGCACGCAGTAATGGCGGATTAGATCCCGGGAAAAAAGGGATGGAAGAAAGGCTTCACAAACCTCCCTGGGCAGCTGATCCTGGGGTCTGTCTGGGCTCTCCCGGCTAGGCAGGCTGGGGCAGGAGCAGGAGCACGGCCTCCGGGTGGCAGGCGAGATGTATCGAGCTGCGGAGCTGTGGTAGGAATCCCCGGAGGTCTCGGCAGGCGGGACAGGCAGGCCTGCAGAGCGGCGAAAGCTGAGGCAGCAGAATCTGAGCTGAGCTCCCAGCGAGGCAGGAAAGGACAGGCTCTGGATCCCGGGGTTCTTCCAGCAGAGAGGAAAAACGGCAGGAAAACCCGCAGTGCTGGCGAGAGAGTCTCTCTTGTCTCCACACCAAGTCTCCGAGAGGCGAGCGCACCCCCAGGTCAGGACAGTTGCCCCAGATGGGCCCCTCCCCTCTGTGGCCAGTTCCTTTGTTTCTCCTGAGTACCCAGTCCTTTGTTGACATGGTAACATAGTATGGGAGAAAATTCCTCGAGGAAATAGAAACAAAAAACTCCCAAACCCCAACAGTCCCCAAGACAGCAAGTGTTTGATGGACGGAAAGATCAGGGTTCAGCGAGCCAAATTCATCCTTCCTCTGATTTGCTGGCTTTAGAGAACATATAAAACAGGAGGAGGATAAAATGAATGTACAAAAGGTGAGCACAGCGCAGCATCAAAGAAAAAAGGACTATTGACCTGTATAAATAAAAACCTGAAACTCAAGTCAGCTCAAGGCCAGTTCTTGGACTTCCTGGCGGAGGTAGATATTCAAAGTCCACTGAGGAGGGGGAGTGTCCCCACTGTGTCATGGTGGTGTGTGATGCTGGAACCCTGTTGGGTGGGTGCCACTGGCAGAGCAGGGTCTGCCCTGGACTCCACGGTGGTGGCAAATGGCAGGAATATATCCCCATCTACTTTCCCAATGCCTTGAGTCATTACAGAAGGGGTGCTGCTGTCTGCATCCCAAACCATGGTCCCGAGCCTGGGGACCAGCGGTGTCAAGAGCTCACCCTGAGAAAAACATTGTCCCTCTGTGGAGGGAGCAGAACAGCTCGCACAGCTGACAGGAAACCTCTGGCGAGACAGAGCAGGGGTACTGAGAACAGGTTATGACAGATGATACCAGACTAGCTTAGCCCTGCATTTAAGACAAGGCTGTGTGCAAGTCCACGTTCCTTCAGAGCCGAGCACGCCGGCAGCTGCAGGGACACGAGTGAGCACCAGGCTGGCACTGCCCATGGCATGCGAGCGGGACTGGGACCATGTCCTCCTGCCTCTGTGGCGGTCCGGCCAGGACTTCTTGCCCTCAGCTGGGGGCTAAAAACGGATCTCAAGTGTTTCATTTGCAAACCTTTAACAAAGATCACTCTGATATGCAAATAGGAGAATGGCAAAACAATACGTGACAGCCAGCTTGCTCCTCTTCTTTGGAAAACTCAGATGTTTTCTTGTCACAAAGCTTCCCATTCTTCCTCTTAACATAAACATCATAATGAGAATAAAATGGTTCTCTTTTACGAAATGCTGTGTGTTGGTGTTTAAGCAAAATTAACATTTTGTAAAGCAAATGAAGGAGAAAAGCAGCTCTCTGACAAATTCTGTGAGCACAGAAATGGTTGTCTTATGTTCTGAACAAATTAATTTCACTTTTCTTGGATGTTGACCCAGATGCAAAGCTGTGTCCTGGGGCACTCAGAAGGGAAATGGTTAAGAAAGTGAGACAGTGTCCCACCCCTCCCCAACCCGCCCTCCCGACTGTGAGCCCAGAGACAAGGGATGTTTTAGTAATGCTCAAACCTTGTGCCGTCATATAGCTTCACAAAAGGCAGATAAACATCCTGTGCTTGTCTGTGCAGTTACCTCTGAACAACCTGGGCTGGTGGAAGGTGTCCCTGCCCATGGCAGAGAGGGGAATGAGATGAGCTTTAAGGAAAAACCCCTCAAACCCAAATTCTGAGAATCTGTGGTTCTATAAATCATTAACCCCATATAAACTACAGCAATTGTGTGCTATCGCTCATGTCAATAGTCTGACTGATTTTAGTGGGACTGTCAGGATAGTCAAAGTCTGTCAGTGCCAATTTTAGCTTCAGAATAGCAACTGTGGATGTTAGAGTTAAAAGCAAGCTCCTGCCAGTATCTCCAGCCAGCTGATGTTCAGAGTGACAGTATTTAATTTTTGCTAAATTTCAGAATTTACTGTTCTTTTTTAACCACAGGAAGCCTCAAGGAATTCAGCTGGACAAAAAAAATCAAATGTTTTTCTGCACCAATATAAGCACAGAGATAAATGGCAATGGGTTGCCAAGAATTTACGAAACAGACAGTCTGCTTTTTGTAAGGCATCACTGTCGTTCACAGGTAACCCGTGGATACAGGTACCAAAATCCAGAGATTATTCTCACATTCAGGGCTCTTCCCAAGAGTCCTGTGTGGCCTTCAGAGCCCTGATCCAGGCTTAGTGCTGCAGCTCCTTTCCTGTGGAGCACCTGGCTGACTTTGGCTCTCAAGGGGCTCAGGTACATCCCCTGTGGCAGTGGTGTCCCCTTGCCAGCAGCACCCACACAGCTGCTTCTGGGGGGGAAAAGTCCATGGGGCAGGCTAGGGACCAGCACAGGATGTAATCATCATCATCAGTACCTGGCACGTTTTCAAGGAAGTAGCATATCAGCAAAATGTGATGTTCAAAGTGAAACTATTTCACTGAGACTTGCTTCTTCAAAGAATATATCACATGTGGGGTTTTTTGATCTGAAGCACTGTCTTTAGAGAGGGATGGAAATATCCAAGTGTAAAACCTGAGTTTTCAAGGGGTTTTTATTTGTTTGTTTTTGTTGTTGTTTTGTTTGGTTTTGTTTTCCTTTAAATAAAATTCCACTTTCATGGAAATGTAAAGTTTGTGTCACATCTCAGAAAAGGCAAATATTCATATTAGTGGTGTCCAAGAAACAAAACGGAACTGCTCTGTTTGGTAAAAGCGAGGAAACAAAAGAAATTGGAATCATTGTCCTCTCTTGCAGGAGATTTTTTCTTTTAAATTGGAGAAGTGCCTATACCATCGGCCCTGTGCAGCAGTAAGGAACCTCCTGTTGAGATAGATGGGAATTGCATTTTTGGCATCCGTTCCTGAGCTGCTCAATGAATTCCATTGCATTTTACGGCAAAGACTGCTCTTCAGCATGAGCCCTTCCTGTTCCAGACCTTGGAGTTGGGAATGTGCAGATTAAGGCATTATTTTGACTACAATATAAAGACCTTGTAGAAAAGTTGAAAGAATTCCAAGATGCTGCCAGTGGCTTTTTCTGGGGACAAGATTAATATTTGCTAGATTTGTCGTATCCTTTTAACTGCTGCTTTCCTCCTCCTTTCAGTAAATAAATCTGCCTATTAGTTAAACAAACTGACTCTGATAGAAACCAAACACAAGAAATATATTAACAATAATCCCCTGTTCTTAAAATAGAAAGGCAATAGCGAAGAGAGCCCTTGGGTTCCGGCTCACCACTGGGCACTGCTTCCTCCAGTGCTCCTGCTTTGAACTCCCAGAGGAGAGAAACACGGGCTGTGGCAAAACCCAGAAGCTGCAGAGGTTCCTGTGGGCTGGAGCGCGTTGTTACTGCCACGTCATCCTGTGGCTACGGAGGAAGAAGGGCAGTCCCACCTCCGGCACGGCTCACGGGCCAACCCAGCAGAGACAGCACAGGCGGAGAGAGAAGGGATGTAGTGGATGATCCTGATCTTACTCACCTCTCAACATGTTTCTCCCCCAACCTTGGTGAGTTATGTGATGTGGTGAGCAGACAAGGAGCAGCTGTCACTGCCACCTGGCCACCGATGGCTGGCATAGAATTAATCATAGAATCACCGACCAGAGAATCACAGACTGCTTTGGTTGGAAGGGACATTAAAGTTCATCTCATTCCAACCCCCCATCATGGGCAGGGACACCTTCTACTAGAGCAGGTTGCTCCAGGTCCTGTCCAACCTGGCCTTGAATACTGTTCCTGGTGAATGTGCCACCACCATCGTCTTAAGAAAAATGAAGGCTTTCAAAAAAAAGTACTGATTACTTGTTACCTGTGAACAACCAGGAAAATCTGGCATGCAAGTCTTGAAACAGGCATCTGCTCAGTAGAGATGATCTGCCTCTGTGTGACATTTGAGGCACGTAAGGTCAGGGCACTTCATGACGGTTTTCTTGTGTGCTGAGGAGGATGTGCCGGCCGGGGCCTTGTTGCTGCCTGCAGACTAAAGTTAGGAAGCAGCCAGATGTCCTTTTTCATGCTCAATTTCCAACAAGCAAAAGAAGTAAATTCTGGGNAGCCAGATGTCCTTTTTCATGCTCAATTTCCAACAAGCAAAAGAAGTAAATTCTGGGAAGCCTTTGGGGGCCCTTCCTGCCCTCCCTGCACTGGGAGCAGGTGTCTTGGGGTTGTCTGAGCACCATACCATTCGCCCTGTCCCTGCCTCCACAAAACCTACTGTTGGCTCCATCAGGATTACAATAACATGTTTTGCCCTGATTTTTACTGCATGTTTGGGATTGTAAGACCTTTCTCTGGAATAACCAGGGGACATTTCCTTGACCTTGCTGCATGCTGTGGCTGCTGTCATGGCCAAGGTGCTCCTTCCATCACCCTCCTCTCTGGGATGCAGTGAGCTCTTGGTAGTCTCAGCAGCCTCCCTTCAACTGTTTGGGCTGAATGATCGATTAATATTTAGTGATCTGTAGAAAAAAACCTGAAGGCCACAGGGACCTGGGGATGCCTCATCCCACTCCTTTCCCAATATTTAAATTGGAATCAGCCTCTCCTGGAGTTGTCAGGAGCTCATTTCTCAGTCGGAAGGGCAGCACCTGTCCCGCGTGCCCTGGGCTGTGCGGGGAGCACAGGCACCGATGGGCCCAGAACTGGTTATCGCCTTTTTTGGAAGAGCCAGGATGGGCTCAGTGCGGCGCCGTGGCTTTGGGAGCTGCGACGTGAGGGAGGGCTCCTCCGGCCCACATTCCTTGCTAATTTTAACCAGCTCCCTTGAGCAGGGCCTGGAGAAGCATGGTCTTGATTTATTAGTCCTCTCCTTCTGAAAACTTTGTTCAAGTGTGTTGGGGCAGAGGTAAAACCAGACTGGGATTCTCAGTCTGGATCCTGACGGATGTTTGTCTGCATCACCAAGTACTGCGAGGTTTCTTCAGCATCAGCAGTTTTTTTCCCCTAAGGCATTTGGGGAGCAGGATTGCTGACGGAGCTGTGTGGGGAAGATGTGGTGGCATGGCCGGATGCTGGCCTGGCCATGGCTAGTGCCACCCTGCAGATGTCATTGTCCCAGCCTTGGCTGGGCAGTCCAAGACCCAGGGTCGCCACTCTCAGTGGTGGTGCTGCACTGCACAGCACGTGCTCCCCTCTGCTGTCAGCAGCCCCAGGAGCAAATCACCAGGGCCACTCCAGCAGAGGACCATGCTCTCCCCAAACTTGGCAGCTGGGGTGGGAAGGGAGCTGCTCACTATCCGACAGGGCTGGCCTTGCCCAGGATGGCCATTGGCTTGGCAGGGAAGGGCAGGGCAGCAGAGCTCAAAGTCCCAATGACAGGATGGATAATAACCAGAAACCAGAGGTCAGGTGGTGAAATGGGTCACTGAGGCTGAAGAGCCAATCACAGGAGACACAGCTGGCCTTGAGCACTCACAGATGTAGGAAAGGGACAGGGGAGACTACCTCCTGCAGCAAAGAGAACAAACCTGGTGTGCTTAACTTGGAGCAAGAAAGTTTGAGTTTAGACACAAGGAAACTCATTAGTGGTATGTTCAGCTGATGGCAGAACCAACTTTCCAGGGACTCTGTTGTGTCCATGTTGTTGGATATTCCCAAGTGCATGTTCCACAAGCACATGCCAGGTAAAACACTTAGAGTAGGTCCTGGCCTGGGAGGGAAGCACAGTCTGGGAGACCAAGTCATTGCTCAACCCTGCAACGGCAGCAGGAGCCCCAGACAGTCCCCAGTGCCATGCAGGGTTATCCCAGCATGGGCAGAGACGGGGTTCCTGGAAAAGCTCCCCTACCTCGCTGGCCATCATAGCACTTTCTCAGTACCTCCATGTAAAATCAGTGTTTCAATCTCAGTCGGCACCAGTAACCAAATCAGCATGAAATCCACAACCTGGGTATTTGCACAGAAAACATTCCAAAAGGGAAATACTAAATGTTTTCTTCTAGCCAATTTCACTTGTTTCTCATTTCTATTTTGTCTGTGCATGCACTCACATCCATCACCAAAATGAGGCTGTGCTCCTGGAGATTGGACAGAAAAGTGCTGGTTATGGTTTTTATTTTCTTTTCTTGTTTTTAATGCAGAGTAAAAGATGCTCTGTGCTTCTGCTTGGCCGCCCCAAATTATGCCCTGTCCCATGGGGAAGGCGCCTGTGGTACTCGGTGCCAGTGGGTTGAGCTTGGTGCTGTGCCCACAGCAACAACCACCAAAACCCCAAAGACTGTATCCTGGAATGAAACAGCTCTAGCCTCTTTACTCTTACAGAACAGACGCTTTCTCTAAGGTGTTTTGTACTTAAGACTGAAGAATTAAGCAATGCCTACAGTTTAAGGAGGTTTTGTTTGTTTGAGATTTTCCTGTCCAGCTGCCAAGAGTTTCTGGCTCAGCCTTCAAACAAAATTAACTCTGCTATGACCAACCAATTTAAATAAACACTGGTTGAAATCTGAGGCTTGAAACAGTGGGGAAAGTGGGACTGGAAATGCTCCAGATGTTGTTTGCTGGAGCGGTAGGGCCCTGAGCCCTGCCTGGAGCACAGCCCTGCCATGTGCCCAGCGTGAGGAGATGGAGCAGTGAGTGCCACTGGAGCAGCACTGGTCCCAGCAGCCACTGCTGTCATTTTCTTGCTGACAGGTGATTTGGTTCCTGCCAGTCACCTGCAGCGTGCTTCCACCTGGGGTCTGCTGCGTGGCTGCTCCGCAGCTCTCCTCGGCTCAGGGCCCTCCTGCCGTGGCCGTCGCTGCTGCGTGTTCCACCAGCAGCTTCTCTCAGCTCACCTGGGCTTGCTCCCCACCCACGTAACAACCCCGGTCTGCATAATTGCCCACTATAATTAGAGCACAGAGGGTGAAAAATAGCAATTAATAGAAAAGGAAAATCCTAATCAGGCCTCGCTGTTATTGGCAATATTCGCTGCTGATTACTCTGGAGCTTGAATTTTGAGACACACAATTAAGAGATTGAGGAGGGGTTCAAACACGGCAGCATGCCAACACCTGGCACTGGCCAAAGCCCTGCTGCAGCCTCCCAGGACACCCGCATGACAGCAGTTTCCTGTCCCCTCCCTTTGCCTCTCTCTCCCTTCTTTTCCCACATCAAACTCAAGTGCTGCTCACTCTACTGACACTCTCCAGAGCTCCTACACTGCCTTGACACACAAAGTCAATCCCCATCACCTTTTGTGTTTTGTGTTGGTTTTTTTTACTTTCCACCAGGGCTCTCTATGGGAGCACCTTTACTTAGGCTCCTGTTCCCCATTCCTTCTGTTAGGCTGTATGGTTGTGGTTAATATCCAACCCCACTGAGTTTATGAGCCCTGTGGGCTCCCAGGAAACTTTCTGTGCAGGAAACAAGTTCCTGTCACCATTCCATGAAAAATGTCTTAATTCTTAAACTACTCTCGGATCCAGCTCAAGTTTGTGCACTTTTTCTGCCATATTTAATACTTTTTAGAAGTAATTTCAGTTTTCTTAAGGAATTTCTGTTATCATTAAAGCTTTACACAGGAATAAGGTTTGTGGAAAAGGCTGGCTAAGATATCTTTAGGGCTGCACCCCCTGATAGACAGGAAACCCTGACAGCCCCAGTGCCTGGTCACTGGATCCCAGAACAGCCCTGAGCAGCCTCTCAACAGGAGTTATCCCACAAATCACAGCATTTGTCTCTTTACATAATATGCTTTTATCTCATGGTCTGAATCTCCTCAAAACAGCAAAAAAAGTAGTATCTGGGTAACAATGGGAGATGAGGAAAACGGATTTAGGGAAACAAGAAGTTTAACCTGATGGTGTTCACACCAGCCCATTAAACTGCTCTTGCAGTTCTCAACAGCATTTGCCTCTGGGACTATAAATTGGAATTCCTAATCTTTTCTGATTTGCTACAGCCCTAAAGCTTGCATCCACCTTGTTTTCTCCTCCAAATACTTCTCTCCTGATCTCATTTTTGCCTGATTAGAAGTAGTTGAAAATAATCAAATAGCAAGGGAAGAAGGAAAAAAAAGTCCTAGTGAGAGGTGTTTTTAGAAAATGGGATTGCATTTGAAAAAAGAGTTCACATGTTTTACGGAAGTGACAGTCCCATGAGTTACAACAGCAGAGAATGGATTTACTTTTCTCAATATAAATTGATGCTGTTCCTCCCCAACATGCGTCATCATTTCCTGTTATTTTGAAGATCTAACAAGGCAACTGAAAAAGTTAATGCACTGTGTATCCATATCTTCACTTTTAGGATTTAAATATTGCTGTCAATACAGCTAATGTAGAGCCAACAGCTAAAAATAACATTTTAAAAAAATTAATAGCAAAAATATTTTTTCTTTGATAGTGTTTTCAGTCAGTTGAACTCCCTACAAGGCATAGCTGTGGGTGACCAGCAATGGCCATTTGGCTGTGGGGAAGCAGAGAGTGCCCAGTGACAGCCAGGGACAGGGGGCAGACACCGGATGGGGGGCAGAGCTGGGTGTTGGGGAGAGGCTGGACAAGCTGCTTTTGGATCACTGGTTTAGACCTTTAGTTTACCCACCAGCCTTGCAAGCACCCAGCCATGCTGAATAAACAGCGTGGAAAGGAATTCTCCAACATCCCAGAGAGCCTGCAGCACGAGCAGGATGGCAATCAGGACCCTCAAGCTATGTTTGAGTTTGTCAGATTGTGTCAGCATTGCAGGCACCTTCCAGGGTTTCTTTGTGCCTCTTCCATTCTTCCCCTCTCCCTGCAGATTTCCTTTATTTCAGATGTAGGGTTCTTAGTTTGAGAATGCATCGTATGAGTCAAACTTGGCACCCTTATGTTTGGAGCACTGCAGCTGGTGCCGGGTGCTGGGTCCAGGGCCGTGCCACTGCCCGGTGCCCGGCGGGACCTGCAGGAATGCCACACCCCCAGGACAGTCCCGGCAGAACCGGGGCTGAGTGGGTGGGTGGGTGCCAGCTGCCCCCTCCTGTGCTGCTTTCTGCTGGCAATCTCTCTTTGTACTGTCACATTGTTTATGAGTGTTGCCCTGTGTTGTTCCACCCCTGCAGCCCTTTGCCTGCAGCACCAGGTCCCCCAGAACCTGGCAATTGGACACCACGTGTATTGCCCGGCATTCGTGTTCTCCTCTCCAGGTAGAAAAATCAATTAGAGGTTTTCACTCTGCAGTAAATGTCAATTGTGCAAACATTACAAACCCAGAAACATCTGTAACTATGGAAACTTCAGAGGCAATACTCATTTCAAGAATAAATTATGACAAGAAGGTTTTTATGGCTGTTTTTAAAGAATAAACATAAATTAAAACAAGTGAATTTCATAGGCACAAGTTAATTTCACTTTTTAACCTTTAGTGCTATAGCTTTTCAAGACACGTCTATCAATACTGATGTGGAAAAAAATGGTATTTTATCAATGTTTGCAGCCTAAGAATTGGCATGACTATTTGTATCACTTCAAAATATTCTGCTAAGACAATCTCCACTGTATTTCAAAGGGGAGAACACTTTTCAGATGACTAATGGCTCACCCTTAGAGCTTATGGTGTTATTTATGCTATTTGCTACATTTTACAGCTATCAAAAAAATCATCAAGTGTGTAAAAGGACAGCTCACACCTTTCTTGGAGTTGCTGGGACATTGTAGGATATAAACACAAGGCCTGTCCCCAGCCACAGATTTGGGAAGAAAACTGGAACTTGTTCTTTGCTCTCTGCACTTGCTCTCTGCTCACAGCCAGGGTGAAGTGTCAGGACTGAGGTCAGGGTGGGAGTGAGTGATTCCCTCCTCTCTTCTCCCCTTTACGATTTGCACACCCCTAATGTATAGGAGGTAAATCCTTGGAGATAAAATTTGCAGTTACTTTCAAAAAAGAAGAAAAGCCTAATCACTGAAGGTTCTGCTGTGACAGCTGAACTGCTCTGACTGGCAATTTGTTGCCCATTCCTTGTTTGCAGCCCATAAACCCCTGACATGGCTTGTCCTCTGCTGTCGGTGTGGCCGTGCATGCCCGGAACAGCGCCGTGAACATCCTAGCTCAGAGTCGCCCTGGTAGGCTTTAGCACCTGCTGCTCAAACGTGTTCCTGGCAGCTCAGCAGTAGCTGCTCCTCATCTAAGAAAATCCTTGGAGATAAAACCCGGATGAAGTTCCATTCAAGAAAAGAAAAGCTTAAGGACATACTTATTTAGCAACTTTTCCTACGTCCATGGGATGTGTACTGGGGAGGGCATGGCATTGTGCTCTGTTTGCAAAGACATCTCAGCCTCCTCTCACCAGCTCTGTCCTCCAACGGGATGGGACGCTGCTCCCGACTCCTTCTCTGCTGAAGGGTGGAATCAGACCTTCCATCGGTTCAGGGAGATTTACTAAGTCTCCACTTCCCATAGGGAAGAAGTAGCATAAAAAGAGGCTAAAAATTACAGCGACCGCTGGGGTTTTGGGGACAGGTGCACGGAGTGGGCAGCGTAGTGGGCAGAGGGGAAGGGGCAGGAGAGGTGGGCCGGGCAGCAGCGGGCAGCTCCGGCTGGCTCAGGCGTGCGGGGCCGGGCCGGGGGCACAGGGCAGCGGCCGGGGCGCGGCCGCCGCTCCCCGCGGCAGCGAGCAGGGCACGGGCGGGTGCCCTGGCTCTGTTCTCGTAAACCTCGTCTTCCTCCTACAGAAGTCTTTGCAAATCAGGGCGAAACAATGAAGCAAGTCAGTCCTATGAAAGCTCTGGCTGTTTGGGCTCAGACTCCCTCTGCCTGCAGAAACACAAACAGTTTCTGGTGGAAAAGATCATTTCGCCCCCGCCCGCCGCCTGTTTCCAGCAGCTCTGTGATCCGGACTTGTCCGATGCTACGGGGCGGGACAACGCTGTCCCTGCAGACACCTGCACACGGTGGCAGCGTAAAGTGCTCCAGAAAGGATTTCCAGAAATCAAAGCACCACGGTCTGCCAGAGCCTTGGCTTGGCTCACACCAACATTATCGTGAACGCTCTCCAGGCTTTTAAGGAAGTGAAAGACTTGGGACATATTACACAAGGAGCAAACTTGTTGTTAACATTGGCCTAGAAACGAATGCGCAAACTGGATACATGGGCGATTCTACCAGAAATGCTCAGCACGACCACAGGAGTAAAGAAGGCACATGCCAGGAGAAAGATGGACATGTGACAGCATGTGTGCATGGCACAGAGCCCCTGGCTGGGGCACAGGACAGAAAGCTGTGTCCCCAGCACTGGTACTTTGTGGAGGGGAAGGAACCTCCACAGTACTTTGGGATAAAATACAGCATTTTGAAAGCCAGACTGGAAAGACAGCTCATGACTTTGTGAGCCTGTGATGTCCTGGAGCACAGAAGAGGGAGCAGTCCAGCTCCCACCCCTCAGCGTTTCCCTGGCATTTCACCTGCCTTTGCAGTGATGGGTCAGGAGCAAGCTGGCATCTGACAGAGCATTCTCAACAATGCCAACACCTCTTCCACAACTGGTCACAGCCACCCCACAACCCTTTGCTGCCTCTAACTCTGCCTCTCTTTTTGCCCACTTTGAACAGTTTCTCAGTATTTTTTTTTTGCTTGGGTACCCATATGGCTGTGTTATGGTCAGCAGACAGTGGCACCTCACTCCCACTTTTTTACAGGGTTTTTTTTTTTTTTTTTTTTTGTGGTTTTTGTTTTGTTTTGGGGGGTTTGGTGGGGTTTTTTGTTTGTTTGGTTGGTTGGTTGGTTTGGGTTTTTGTTTTGCCTTTTTTTTCCTTTAACACCATCTCTCTCTTCCCTCTGGGAACTGCAGCTGACATCAGCTATGGACTTTGGATGCAGAACCACTAAAAGCTGTTTGAAATCCAGGTGCACACTATCGAACAGAGAACCCTCTCTCTCCCACTGACCCTTTCAGAGGCCTCAACAGACTTACAGGGAATAGTTTCCTTCCACAACCACCTGCTGCCTCTTCACCGCTACACCACTCACCCAGGATCTGATAATGCCCCTTCCTCCTGGCTGGGGGGCAGAGCCCCACTCAGGGGTTATTGCTTCCTCCTCAAGAGTTACATAAAGGGATTACAGCCCCACACACGCTGTTCAGGGGATCAATATAATACACTGCAGATTAGAAACACCAGCTGGATATTTCAGCATTAAGCCTGCTTTTAGTTCCTTCTCGCTGTGTCCTGTTATCCTGGCCAAGCGGGTACCAATCCCACTGGCCTCAGCTCCCTCAGACAGGCACCTCCTTCGGGGCTGAAGGACAGAGCAAAATTTTCGGGTCTTTTATAAATCTAGGTCTTCCACAGGGGCTGTCATGCACCAAACTCTCAAATAAAAGCTAGGAAGGCACTTTTCAGAATAAAAGTGATATTTCCACTGTAAATTGCACAACCAATCCAGCTGTCAAATACAAAATCTAATTTTAAAGTGTCTTACTAAAATCAGGCAAATTACACCTGACTGTTCACAGAATGCCTCCAAACAATGCAGATTCCACGCAAGCTGCTGGGCATCTTCAGAAAATCAATTGTTCTGGCATGGCTGCTGGCTGACAGCACCCTCCTGCCTCCAGTGCATCCCTATGCCAGACCCACTCCTGGGCACCGAGAAGTCTGGGTGTGAGAGGCAGGCAGAGCACCAGCCACATTTTTCCTGAGGTGCTGCTGACACCCCTGTGCTGGGGAGTTGGTCACACAGAGCAGTGCTGGGATGGGAGCCCCTGGAGCTGTTTAGCAGAGATGCTGAGCCAGGGACTGCAGGGTGTCTCTTATTCCTGCCTGTTCTCTCAGAAGAGCCTCTGCCAGGGACTCCTGATGCTCCAAGGCTGCAGCTCTTCCATCCCATTTCAATCCAGCTGCTCTTTGCTCGGCTGACCTTTGTTGTTTCACTGTGATCCCATCAGCCTCCAAACTCTGGGAGAACTGGAGTAAAACATCAGCCAGGATTTCTTTTCTTTTCCTCCTTGGCCAGTCAAACTGGACATAGATCCCCGCATCCCAGACTGATGTCCACAGGAAGGCTTGGCCCCCACGGAGTGCAGAGGAAATAATGCTCATTCCTCAGTGCTGGGTAAATCCACGCTGTCGGCTGCTGCTTTTGCAGCCCTCAAATGTTACAGATTATGTTACAGAATAGCTGCTCATCAGAAAGGACCCTGGCAGCTTTTGCTGTTGAAGCTGCTCACACAGCACCTGCAGCTGGAGCGACTGCGTGACCCCACCAGCTCCTTCTGCTGGATTTTAAACAGGGTCATTGAATAGACTAACGAGAGGCACATAACTCACATCTGCACCAGGCTGTTCCCACAGCGAGACAACCTGTTTCACCTTTCGTGGCTGGTGCCCTTCTGCACGCACTTTACCTGAGAAGGTTGGAACAGTCACAGAGCCAGTGCTCAGCATAAAACCACAGACCTCACAATGTCGAGTATTATCTGTCAGGACTTCCAAATTAAACTACTCCATATCTAATTCCCATTTCCAGTCTGACTTCCAAGCTTACTTCCCTAAAAACAAATGAACAAAGAGGCACTGGAAAGGGGAGCTAAACAACTTAATGGACCAGCTGCAGAGCTGGAGGAGGAGCCCAGGGCTAACATTATCCCAAACCTCTGTCCAAAGGAGGGCAACAGAGATGGAGAAGGGTCTGGAGCACAAGTTTGATGAGGAGTGGGTGGGGGAGCTGGGAAAGGGGCTCAGCCTGGAGCAAAGGAGGCTCAGGGGGGACCTTGTGGCTCTGCACAACTCCCTGACAGGAGGGGGCTCAGGGGGGTCGGGCTCTACTCCCAGGGAACAGGGACAGGAGGAGAGGGAACGGCCTCAGGCTGGGCCAAGGCAGGGGCAGAGTGGATATTGGGGAAAATTTCTTCACGGGAAGGGCTGTCAAGGCCGGGATGGACAGGGCTTGGAGCAATCTGGTCTAGGGGAAGGTGTCCCTGCCTGTGACAGGGTTTTGGAACTAGGTGGTCTTTAAGGTCCTTTCCAACCCAAACCATTATGGAATTCCACAGAATCTTTAAATGAAATGGGTTTAAGACAATCAATCCCCTGGGACCCCTTACTGTGCCTTCAGGTGCTTCACTCATCACAGGGTGAGCTGTGGCAGCTGATCTCCTGAGCTGCTCTGCTACCTGGAAATACCTCTGTTAGACTGCAACTCCACCTTGTTTGAAGTGCACTGTGATGACTTTAAAATGAAGGAGCCTTGAAAAATAAACCTGGAATTCTGCTTTAGTGGTGTTTTAAAACATAATAAATTTCCAAAGAGAAGACTTGGCAGAGGGGAGATAAAAAGGGATTTTTTTTTGGCACTTATACTGCAGCCAATTTAAATTAGGTAACCGAATATCTATAAATTGTCTAATTAGGTCAGCTTCACTGCAACCTCGGCCTGAAATGCCCAAGGAATAAGCTTTCTTCAGAGAATGTCTTTTACACTCCTTGATCCCACACAGTACTTCAAAATTATAATGATTCTCTAAATCCTCATAACAGACCTGAGGTTTTCCAGAAAACACTGTGACTTCAAACAAATGCATTTCTCGGGAATGCATGTCTCTGCATATGGAAGGATTTGTCCTGAAAACCATAAAATCTCTGTAACAGAGCTCTGCAATATGGTTGCATAAGGATATAAATGTGGCTTCAAAAGAACATTCATGTTAGCTTTTCATAAAGCTCTGAGATAACAGAATTAACTAAGAAAAAATATTTTTGTTAAAATAAACCTGCCCTCTCATTAATGAGAAATGAGGACAGAAGTGGTCACAGGCCCATCTGGCCGGAGAACAAGGGACAAGGCTCTCAGGCACAGGGTGTCCTGTGCAGGGCCAGAAGTTGGACTCAATGATCCCTGGGGGTCCCTTCCAGTTCAGGATGTTCTCTGATTCCTTGATTTCCATTGCCCACTGACCCCTCTCACAGCAGCTTGTGCTGACTGTCCCATCACACCTGCAGCATCCTCTCCTCTGCCCGCTGTGGCTGAGCACTTCTGAGCACCACTGAGCACCTCTGAGCACCTCTGAGCACCTCTGAGCACCTGTCCCTTCTGCCACCTGCCTGTCCTATCCTGGCCCTCCAAGCCTCCTCAGCTCATTCCCCCAGTTGCAGCTCTGACTTTGGGTGGGTGGTCCCTGTCCCTGCCTCAGGCTGTGATCACCTCAGTCCCCCACCTGCTCCCATGCTGGCTAATGGTGGGGAGCTGTGCTAACTGAAAAATAACAAGCCCAGTAATAATCCACCTGTCTTGCCTTATTTTAGGCTGAGTTACGTCCCAAGCACAACCGACAGGTTGGTTGTGTTGTCATGAGCCAAAGGGCCACTGGGGCCACCAAGAGACAGATGGGCCTGCGTCAGGGCTGCCAGTTTCCAGTGCCCTGGGAAATTGAAGGGTAAGAACATCTGCCCTGAGACAGACACTAATTGAGAAAAAACTTACCGAAATCAATTCTCTGGAGGTCATTTCTACGTGATAGTATTACTTCTGCACAGCCTGGAATTCTGCCATGATCACGACTCTCTCCCTGTGTCTGGACTCCTGCTCCTCTCCCCTCTCAATATGGCTTTGTAAGTGGAAATTAGAATAGGAATTAAAAGCACCAGGGTCATGCTGACACACACCTAGAGGCAGAGGTCACTGGGATGCCTAAACCTTCCTTTTTTTACAGGTAGACCTGCAGCGTCAGAGCCTTGGAGCAGAGAGCATTGGTACCAGTGCTGGAGTGCCTGGTGAGACAGGCCCTGCATCATGAGCACTGTCCCTGTGCCCCAGGACAAGATACATTTCCCTGGAAAGCTCTAATGTGGGGGAAGCTGAGCATTTGGCACTGGCATGCTGTAGGAAATAATGGAATTGTTTATGTTGAAAAAGCCCTCTCAGACCATCAAGTTCAACCATTCTCCAGCCCTGCTAAGGACCCCAGTTACCCATGTCTCCAGACACCACATCCACATGGCTTTTATGATTACTGCAAGAGAAATTGGAAAACAAGGACAAACAGGAGGCCAAAAACCTCATGTTGAAATGCTGCATTTCCTCTCTGATTTGGCCATGGGATCTGTCCCTCCCCAGAGTACTGCAGCTCGCAGCAAAGATAAACCCTTTGCCTTTGTTTATCTGCTCAGAAACAGATCATCACTCCTTAAATTAGGGCAACCCTGCAATTAGTCCTTAATTGGTTTTATTTTTTTCCTGCCATTCAAACTAATTAGAATTACCAGGCAATGTCTGGCTTGCTCGCCTTAAAGAGGATTTTAATTTAGGTAAGGGCAGTGGGATGTCTGATGCACCCCAGAGCTCCCCCAGGTCTGGGAGCACAAGGGGGATCTGGAGCCCCTGGGAGCATCCCAAGATGAGAAGCTCTGCCCTGGCATCAGCTGGTGCTGCCCCAACACTGTGCCCTGACACCAGCCTTGCCCCGAGCAATGCCCCCCACCACCCACCCCGCTCATCCTGCCCATCCTATCCATACTGCCCGTACCACCCTCAGCATCCATGCCATCCATACCTCCCGTGCCATCCATACCGCTTTTCCTGCCCACACTGCCCACACTGCCCACACAGTCCCTCCTTCTCCATGTGTAGGACACCTTGATTTGGCACATTAAAACCCCCATGGCTACCCTGAAGCCCCAGGAGTGGTTTGGTGGTGGATCTCCTCAGCCACAGCTTGGGCAGGCCCCTTAAGCACCACCTGAGAAGCCAAACATGCCTTCCCAGGATGAAGGGGAAATGTGACAAAACACGCACTGGAGTGATTTTGGGGCTCTCAGGTCACACTGGGCTGAAGTGGGGGCTTGGGGCCAAGCCGAGGGCTGTGGCAGGATGTGCCACTGCTCACAATGCAGCCCTGCAGCTGACAAGGACAAATGTGTCCAGCACTTGTGTTTGCTCTTGCCAACACCATAAACCTTTTATTGTACAGAAGTGCTTAAAAATAACGTACTCAAACAAGGGGGAGAAAGGCTTTTTTTTGTACATTACACTGGGCTGAGCAGACGCAGGGACCACTTGCATTAACCAGTCAGAGAAACAGCATTTGGAATTCGCCTCCTGGAATCCCAGGTTACCTTCACCCTCAATATCAGTTCCCTGACATCTTGGTTATTGGATAGATCATTTTTATGGATTATGTCTCACAAGGGCAACATTTTAATGAATAGTGGAATAAAATGTTTGCCAGAATTTTTTATATAAATGATCAATTACCGCTGGGCGCATTCATCACATTTATTAGCTCCTTCCAGAAACATTTCTCATAACTTGCAAATCAAAATGAGGTTGAAGCTGAATTTTATTTCTTCTTCAGTTGGCCATAGTAAACATAGTACCTGCACATAAACTGGTGGGGTTTTTTAATGTAAGTATTTTTATGACACGGGATAAAATTCTTATTAAAATGCTTATTCATTTGATCCTTTTTCTGCTGGAGTACCAGCCGCATGTTCCCATGGGTTTTAGAAAACCATTATCAAGTAGAAAACTTAGAAAGAAAAGTCTAAATGTTCACCATTTGGAACTGCATCTCAAAGCAGAGGCCTTTTCCAAAGTGCTATTTCTGTACTGAAGAAGGGAGCTACTGCCTCTCCCATTGCCGCTTCCCAGCACATGCTCCTATGGCTCCTCCTTCACCCCTGCACCCTCGGAGTGGTCAGCAGCCTGAGTGACCACACAGGCTCTCCGTCACTGCTCCGTTAGGAATCGGCTCCGTGCTTGCTCAGGGAATGTTCTTTATGGGGTCTCATTTCACAGGAGTCCCTTTTACAGCTTCCTCAACCGCTCTGCGTGCTCGAGGCCTGAAGGAATGGGGTTAATTAGTCCATGTTGATAAATGATGGTGGGCTTTTAGAGTGCTGTGTATATGACTGAACATATAAATAATACATAGACGTCACATCTTAGCTGGGGAAGTAGCTACTTTACTCCTGATCCAGTTGGCTATTCCCTGGCTCTGGTGAGTCCATTTTTCCCAGTTGTATTCACGGCTGTTTCAGCACATGGTGCATTGGAGTTGCAGTGCAGCGCAGCAGCTCTGAGGTGTGTGTGCCCCACACACTTGTGAGCAATCCCCATTTCTGCCACCATTCTGCACCCAGGAACTGGGCCTGAATGGGATCACATTTCACAGACATTTAGATGCACATCTGCTTTACCATGCGCTACTGATAAACATCTGCATTTGGTGATAACGTGAGAAATAATGCAATAACGGATGGACAGATCGCATCTAACAGGAACTGGAGGTGGTTTTTCTCAGACAGATCGGTTTCTCAAATCACATCCATCCCTCCAATGGATTGGTTGTGGAAGGATATTAAAGGAAAAGTCAACCCAACAGCATGATAAATTATTTTCTAAAATAGAGGGAAGTGTACACTGGTTATATCAAACCACATAGCTCTATCCCAAAATTGTTTTCTGATGTGCAGGCAGATGCTGGGCCAGCCACAAGAAAGGGCCACTGTGATGGGTGTGGCGAGCCGGGGTCATGGCTATCTGGAGCTGTCTGACTCCCAGCTGAGCAGAGATCTGCACTGTGTCAGGGAAGGAATTTTTCATCATCAGAAACACTCTGCCTCCTGAACTATGGGCAAAGAGTGCAGTGGCATGCAAGTGAGCCCTTATTTCTGTTGCTTCTCTTTCCAATCTGTGCAGCCCTTGGAACAAGCCTCTCATATTCTCCCCAGGGGCTTCATTCCTTGTCCTGGCCACTGGGTTTTCTGGGCAGAGGCACTGAGGGACAAGTTGGCCATTCCCACCTGTGGGCAGGCAGCATGTGCACCACAGTCAGCCAGCTTGTGGATTTTCGCAGGCTATATTGGCCTGTCATGGGCAGAGTTATTTTAATAAACTATGTTTTTGTGCAAGGAGACTTTCCTGGAAGGCTGTGCCCTGATGGACATGGTGCAGTTTGCTGCCAGGATTGCCCAGGTCCTTCCTTTGCACCATTAATGGCATCACAGAAATCCTATTTGCATGATCTGGTGACCCACAGCCAGCTGCACGGGGTGGGTCTCTCCAGCCTTCTGGGAGCTGCTGGTGCCAGGTCTGTGCTACTGGTGTGGTCAGCAAGCTCTCTGTGAACCAGAGCTGCTATTACAACTCCACAAGTCCTCTGCTGACTTCCAAACCTTAGGTATAAGAAGGCAGTATTCCTTGTTTTAATTTGAAATGTCATATGGGATTTCACTGAAGCTCTTCAGTGCTGTGTGTTGATGTAACATAAAACAACACAGGTTTTTAGCACCAAAGCTCCTGGGATCAGAAAGCAAGGGGACATGTGTGGCTCAGTGTGTGGGCAGAGCCCTGTGCCACTGCCAGTCTCTCTCCAGCAGTGCCCTCACAGCAGAAACTGCTGTGGATTCAAACCTCTCCATTCCCGCTTGCAAATGCTTTCAAGTGTAATTTTATTTCTTTGGGTTTCCCAAAATGACACAGCAGTCATAACCCTCTCTGTGGGTGTGTGCCTGGGAAGGGCCCGTGTCACACAGCAGCTGTCCTCAGCCACCCAGTGCAATTTGGCTGCAGGATGTGGGGGGTTTGGGTGGAGATACATAATTAGTGGGTTTCAGTATCTCATTGGCCTGCAGAAGCTAAATTTTAATTATCTTCTCTGCCTTGTGGCTGTGAGACTCATGCCTGAAAAGTAGGAAAGGGGGGTCTCCTGAGGGAGTTATTTCTGCTCCAGCTTCATAGGCCAGAGCACATTTATGGCGATGAAGACACACGTGTACAATCCAGTTTTACCCCTAGGCCCAGGGTGGATGTTCCAAAGGAGCTGCAGCCTGCAGAGGCACCAATGAGGGATTGCACGGACAAAGTGCTGCGTTGGCAGATGCAGCTGTAGGAACCACATCCATCTCAGCACTTTCTGAATGCTGCTGACCAGTTTGTAGTGTAGAGCAAACCAGCTCCCCGCAGAGCAGAGGCAAGTCCCAGCCTTGAACTCATCCATGCCTTGCTCTCCCCCTTCCCATGGGGTGGCGGGTGGGTGAGCACCAGAGTCATCTCCACCAGAGCCATCACCACCAGAGCCACTGTTGCAGCCCTGGCCTTACCTTTGCCCTGGTCCCTTTCTTTCCCCACGTGCTGTGAGTTCATCCCAACCCAACCCCTGCTGAAGGCAATCCAGTGCTCCACTTCTGCTCACAAAACTGTTTTTCATGGTGTCATCTGGGAAGCAGACCCTTGGAGGCAATTTAGAGCCGTTCAGGGGAGGCTGTTTGCCACAAGGGACTCCCTCATTAGAAGGGGGCACGCGTGCCCTAGTGTGCTCCAATATCCCAAGCCCACCATCCCATTCACAGCAGACTTTATCCCTCTGTGGCTCATCTGCTTACTCAGTTCTAAGATGTGGACTAGGAAATGGATTATTTTCGGCACTCTCAAGCTACTGTGGTGTTTTATTACAAGGAAAACTGCTATTCTAGGGCTATGGAAACAGGCCTTAAAATATTGAAAACCAAGAATACCTTGTGTTCTTCTTTTCCATCTCTCTGCTGGAAAACATGGATGTGCTTGGCCATCAGAGCAGCTCTGTCCCACCACCTTGTGCCATGGGCACCAGCCCTGTCCTTCGCAAACATGTCCTCGTGCAGAAGCAGCTGGCATGTGGGTGAAGCACCATCTGTCCCAGTAATTCACATGAGTTCTGGAGGGTTTGGAGCAGCTGGCACGAGCTCCCGTCGTGCCCACAGCAAGGACAAGTGCTCCTGGGCTGCCAGGCTGGAGGGCTCGGTGCTGCCTGCGGAGTGGGACAGCAGACAGCCACAGGCGGCTTTGCCAGCAGCTCTGAAGGCCAAGGTGTGCTTAACTAAAGTGCACGACTTCCTTTGGTGTACATGTTCTTCTGGACTGTCAGAAGCTTTCCAGCATTTATCCCAGACTGCGGAGCTGTGGTGCTGCTCACGGAGTGCTCGTAACCTCGCAGCACGGGCAGCACCTCCCACCTCCCGCTGCCACGGGGCTCCGTGCCCAAATCCCCTGAGCCCAACTTTCTCCCACTGAGAGAAAAGTTTGTCGGCTTTGTGTACCAAGAGCTGCTACAGCAAGGGATGATTGCTTTGTAGAAAACTTGCATCATGTCTAGCTCAGTCCTTCTGGAATGTGACTCAAAGGGCACGTAGGCTCCAAGCAGTCAGTCCCGTGTGCTCAGAGAAGCCACCAGCCCGTAGCTGCCAAGGAAGGACAGCCAGAGCATTTGACTGGGAGATGCGGGTCTCCAGAGACTCCTGAGTCAACAGTTCCAGTCCTGAGCCACTGGTGAGTCACTGCTTTGTGTGTCCCTGTGCAGAGTCACTCATGTCCCAGACGGGCTCCGATGGCTGTCAGTGATTTAGTTTTATTTTGCCAGATTGTGTGTGATGCATTCTGTGCAAATAAAACAAGAAGTGGAGCGTGCTTTCCTGCAGCATCCCCACAGGCTCGCGGCCGAGCTCTCCCGCTTGCTGTTCCCGGCTGCGGCCAGGAGATGGGATGCGCGGCACAGCGCGGGCTGCGGGAGCCGGCCGGGATGAGCCTCCCGAGCTGCCTGGGCTGCGGGAGCCGCAACCTCCGGCCGAGCCACGGGCAGCAGCTCCTCGCTCTCTTCTGGAATCCGTGACCCGTGTTCCAACTGCTGAGAATTATGAGCTTGAACCCAAATGCAGCCCCGCACCCTCACCAGCCCCGGGGGCTCCAAACAGCCGTTTGTTCAGAGCCAGGTTCGATTATTGGGCAGAAAACAAGGATTTTGTCCAACAGCTCCAACCAATTCTGCCCAGTACCCCGAAAACTTTCTGTTTAGGAATATTAAGCAACCTCCTCTGAGTTTCCATCACTGCTTGGTTGCTCACTGAGGTCACTGTGGATTTCATAGGAAAACCCTGGACATCTGGGGCCTCTTCTACCAAGGAACAGGCAACAAGACAAAAGGAAATGGCCTCAAGTTGTGCTGGGGAAGGTTTAGGTTGGATATTAGGGAAAATTTCTTATTGGAAAGGGCTGTTCATCTCTGGCACTGCTGCCCAGGGCAGTGGTTGGAATATCCATCCCTGAAAGGATTGAAAAGCCATGTGGATGTGGCACTTGGGGACATGGGTTGGTGCTTGGCAGTGCTGCAGGCACACATACTATGGCTTCCCAGGAGCTGCACAGCCGCCTGCCACTGCTCCCCTGCATGGGATCCCTGCTTCATCCCCACTGTGGAGCTCCCCGACCCCCATCCCTGCTCTCGACTGTCCCTTACACTCATTCAGTTCAGCCGTGAATACAAACCAGATTCTCAGTGGTTGAATTACATGGCTGTGACACAGCCAGCACTGAAGTGCTGCTCTTTGCATGCATACTTGAATTTTACAAGTGAAATGCAACCTCTGGAAGAGCCAGCACAGGTTCTGCTCCAAACAAGGAGCACCCATTTGGAGAAAAATATTACCTCATTTGAAATTTCATCCTGCAGCTGCAATTTAATTCTTTGATCCCCACAACAACAGTTTTCTTGGACATTAACAGCACAAAATATATTAGGTAATCAAAGTCGCTTCTTTGGCACTCATGTTTTTGTGCCTTCTTATCTTCCTGGTCTATTTTTAGAATACGAGATGTTATTGATCAAAATCTCATAAAAATGATTTATAATAGTTAATAATTACTGTATTAACCAGACTGCAGCAAAATTAGTGCAGGCTGTGTCTGCTGGGCTAGATTCAGCACTGCGCATTCAAGCAGCAGCAATACCAAGCCCCAAAGCTGTGAGTGATGTCCTGGGAAAATGTTCTCATGCTGGGAAATGCTGGGAATGACACTGTGGAGCCTTCACCATCCTGCTCCATTCCCAGCCTAGGGTGGCCACGCGGCTGCAGTCGCTGGGGTGGGAGTGCAGTAGTGGGGGCTGGAGAGGTGTGGATCACAGGGACCAAGGGAAAACACACTGAACAATGGCAAGGTTAAACAAAATTTATTTGGACAACTGAATTCTGCTGCAGCACAAAGAGCCTGGCTCATCTGGCACAGTAAGGATCAGTAATGGCCATGGTGGAGCATCACTGTGCTCATTCCTGCACCTCTGCAAAACTTCCCGGGGCTGGGGAGGGACCCCTGGTGCAGGGCTGTGCTGTGCCTCTGTGCCTTCCTCCTGCCCACCCATGCCTGGGACCAATGCCATCTCACACAAGGACACATAAATATTGCTCTAAAGCACTGCCCTGACACAAGCTCTTTTTCCAGAGCTCACAACATGAGCAGACCCCAGGATCTGCTCTACGGATCCCAGTCTTGCCACAGTGTGGGATTATCTGTCCTGTCTGTGCTACTCCCCCATCCCTTCCCTCTACACTGGCACAAAACCATCACAAGTGGAACATCTCTTAAAACAAAGTCCTTAACATTCCCACTCACTGCTGAGAGCAGGTCAGTATGTGGGCTTGAGGTGGTTTACAACTGAGAAACCACAGCTCTCAGGACGGCACATTCATGAGCACAGAGAAAGTTTCAGACCACCAGACCCTCGCAGTTTGGTTCTGATGCACCACTGGAGCAGAATCATGTTTCTTCAGACATTAGGGGTTCAACCCAAATCCAGCCAGGTGGACTTGCCAAGGAATCAAAACTGGGAATGCAGAGACCACTGAAGACCCCCTGTGAGATCTACAATGCATTGGTGGCAGCTTTGTACCTCTCCTCACTGGGCCCTGGGGAAAAGTGGGGTCAGGTAGGTTGTCTGCAGCCTGACAGGGCCATTCTGGCAGCCAGGCACCCAGAGCACTCTGGTTTATGCCTTCAGGGAACACCAAAGCAAACCTGAAGCTGAGGACCTAGGAAGAGTCAAAGCAGGACAAACCCACCATTTCACATCCCATCCAGCTCCCAGACAGGTTGGAAACCCTCCAGTGATCCAGCTGAAAGGAAAAACAGGATGTTTTCCTGCACCAGAAACCTCAGACTGACCAAAATGAGCTATGGGAAATGGTGACAGTGACAGAGCGGACGAAAGGATTGAAGGCATCTGTCATGTATTCCATGAGAAAGAGCCTTTTAGTATATTTAGCATTTTAATGCACCAAATTGGAGTGGGGGCACAATCTGATCCAGGCTTTAATCCCAAGGGCTGGCCCTTCCTTCTCGGACAAAGAGCACCACAAATTTAGTGGGACAAGTTCTCCCTCTACAGATCTTTTTGGTGGTGATAAAAACCTGTAATAACTAGCCTTGTGCCTTTGCCACAGTCTCTTGATTTCAGACATCTGCAAAAGCTGAATACCCACTGAAAACACAAGGAAGTGGCAGGTTCCATATGATGCCATAAAAATGGGGTCCTTTCCTTGCACCCTTTACAGAATCCAGCAAGTAAAATACCGTCAGTAAACTACCAACAACTGCTCTGAAATTTTGGGGTGTTTTGATTTGTTTGTTTTCCTCCCTCCAATGTGTCTACATCTTGTTCTGACCAGGAGGTGTGACCCCATTTGGGGTCAGATCATTGTCAGGTGCTTAAAACACTAATATTTGCTTCAGAAAGGTATCCCCAAAGTGCAGGGAATATTTTATCCATCAGTGGTCATTGTCAGCGTTTCACAGGGAAGCAGTCACCCCCACGCTGAGGGGGGACAGGGTTTGCAGCTCAGGAGGTGGGAGCTGGGCAGGGGACACTGAGTGCCTCGCGTCACACACAGCCTCTTGCTGGGACACCGGCCAGGGCTCCCGATCCAGTACTTTCTAGTTCATCAGCACATTTGGATTATTCTCCGACAGGAAGGATATGCAGACAGCAGCACTTCAGGCAGAGCGCTGCTGCAACACGAGCTGTGCGCTGCGGCGGCACGGGGGGCCGGGGACCTGGAGGGGCTGGCCCCGTCCCATCCCGCTGCTGCTATCCCATACACAGCCACAGAGACCAGGCATCGCTGAGGGACAGGCCCCCGCCACACCTTCCTCTGCTCGGGATGGCTTCAGGTCGCCCAAAGGCCACGAGCTGCTGGAGCCGCTGCCCTGGGCTCGCTGCCCGCGACACAGCGCCCGTCCCGCTGAGCAAATCCTGTCCCAGCTCCGCTGGGAAAGCTCACCTCCAGTCCCGGCAGGATGGGCTCTGGCCCAGTCGGTGGGGACGAGGGACACACTCAGCGCTGTGTTGGTCCAGCACAGGGGATGTCAGGACACTGCATCAGCAGTGGCGCCAGGGTGGCACAGTGCCCAGATAGCTCTGAGGGTCACTGACCTCTCCTTCACCACTCGCCTTTGGCTCATCAGCTTTTGGCCTTGTTTCCAGCTGCAGGTCCCGTGCTGCCTCCAGCTTGGCATGGCTGCTCTCCAATGCTCCTTGGGCGTTTGTTCTGGGCAGGGAAAACCAAGGGAACACCAGGCAAGGTGAGAAGGGGTCCAACATGCTTTTGGCAGTGCTGTCTCTGAGCAGCAATACCAAGAACCATTGAGACAGCTTTGATGGAGCTTAAGAGAAGAAAAATACTTATTAGGCAAATTCAGTCTTCCACTGGAAAAGCAGCAAGGATAAAAAGAAAGGAAAATGAAATAAACATGTCCAAAAGCTGCTTGGCACCTGCACCACAGCCTGCCCATGCACAGCCCAGCATTCTCCATGTTTGCTCTTCTATTCTTAAGAAATAGTTTAAATTTTATTTGGTAATTTTCAGAAATCAATACAGCTGTTCATATGAAGGTTCAGTGTGTTAATAAATAAATCAGACAAAGGAAACCCACTTATGGGCCTCCTCAGTTTCATAAATTCACCTGCCGCAGACTTCATTGGTTACAGTCTATCCCAATCCCAGGCACATACTCTGTTACCAGAGTCTAAACTCTGTTTTTCAGAGGTGGCCTCAGCTCCTGGGACCCCCCTGAGATGCTTCCCTGGAAGCCTTCATGATTTCTGAATAGAAACATACTGCACAAGAGCTTCCTTGTAACCCTGAGTCCTTCCAAGGAGGTACTGGACTCCATTGCAGCCTGAAAGCAAAAGTAGATTTTCCTTGTAAGGTTCCATGGAACTTGCAACTCTTGCACTTGGATTTCCTGATTTGTTATTTTAATTATTATTTAGTTAATTTGCTAGCAGATAAAGAAGAACCTACCAGCACCTCTGCCTTCTGCAGCCCAGGTTTCTGAAAGCACAAACCCCTGGATTTACAGACCTGCGGAGCTCCAAGTGACCCACATTTTAAAGCCAGGAGCCCTTCTCCAGCAGCCAGGGCTGCCTGCCTGCATGCACACAACAGTGAGAACTGAGATAGCTCAGCACAAACCAGCCTGGAAACATTTGGATCCCCAGCTGGGGATGGTGGGGTAGAGATGGCAAACTCTGAAGTGCTGTGCTGAACCTTACCTGGGTGAAACAAGATGCACCCAACTCCCTGCAGAAACTCATCGGTGACTGAGCTGGGTCAGCCATCTCTCCCAGGGGTGTCAGACACAACCAGAGCCCAGAACTTCACCCCAGCCCCGGGCTAGGCTGAAATGGGCTCCCAGTGGAGGAGGGCCCAAGTGGGGCTGGTCAGGGACATTAGGGCACATCAGTGCTCACATCCCCAAGGTCGGACAGCTCCGAGAAGTTATTTTACTTCCTAACTATTTCTGTAAAATCAGCCACCAGTGAGTGCTGTGCCATGGTGCTATCTGGGCAGGGAAGGGTGGGTGTCCTACATGCTCTGACGGCAGAAGGTGCCACCCCCCTGGGGACTCAGGGCTACCTCAGTCTGTGCTGACCTGTGCTGGAGATGGTGGAGGCGCTGGAAGGGCTGTAGGGTTGGAGGTGTTGGAAGCACTGGAGGTGTGGACTGAAGGTGGGTGCTGATGGCCAGCACCATGTGCTAGGGGCTGCAGCTGCATAGCCCTGGAGGGATTACTGTCATTTTCTGTGTTGGCATGTGGTGACTGGCCTTCAGAAGCAGATAATGCATGGCAAGGAGCTAACTCAGCCAGAGAGGAATCTCCTGTGGAAATGCTGTCATTTTGACATTCAGTTTTATCCAAAATGAGGGTAGGAAGTGGAGACACGAAACAGTTTCACAAGATTTCAGCTCAACAACAGCTAAATGAGCTGTCCCGGCAGTCGGAAATCTCAGCATGAAACTCTGATTCAAAATCTTTTATTTCAAATTACCATTTTAGAAGCACAATTCAGCGAAAGATTCACCCTCCCACTGAAACTATTCCAGGGAGGAATGTTCCACTGGCTTTAATACTGAACATGCTTAATCTGTAACAACCAATGTGACTGTGCCTGTGTGTGCTGTTCTGCACTGGAAGAGCAGCTATTTCTTTTCTACTTTCCATTAAGTCCCAACCAGAATAAAGTAAATTTCATGGAAATATGGATAGATGTTATGAGAAAAACCCAGTCTGAAACTCAGATGGACACCGACTTTGTCCCTTTAATCAACTCCTATTCCAACCTAATTTGCATTGATCATGAATGTGGAGATGGGTTTCGGACCAACTGTGCTGCTCCTGTTTGCAAACAGCCACTTTGCACTTACAGAATGCTGGATTTTCATGCCCTCAAGGGTAAAAAAAAAAATCTGGGAATAAAATAACCTGATATATGGATGCTCCAGAATATTGTGGAATACTGGAACAAATAGGCTCCCTGCATCCCTCATGCTTGCTTTCTTAGTGAGCACCAAACCCAGCATTTACTAGTGATTTAAATGACCATTCTTTTAAAGCTGATCCAGCATGGAAAACAGTAATTCCTCACATCAGCTTCCCTATCATTTTATAAGAGCTCTGGAGACAAAACTCTGCCCTAGGAACTTCTGCATGTCAGCCAGAGGGTGCCCAGCAGGTAAGAGAAGCCCTGGAGAGGAGAGTGTTGGAAATGTTTGGAGCATGCTGGGGCGAGCAGGCCAATGTCCATACATTGTGGGCAAAGCATGGGCATGGGGCTGAGGGTCTGTGGGGTCTGACGGCAGCCCCAGGCGGTGCGGACTGGCCCCTGCCCCAGGGAATGCTGCCCCCCGGGTGCTGTGCCCCCAGCAGTGCCCTCGGGCAAGCTGGGGCCTGGCTTTCCCACCCAACTGGTTTGCAACCAGCAGGGTAAGTTGCTGGAAGTCTTCCTGCAAGTGAGCTCATCTGGCATTGCTCAGAGAAAAGCATTACCAGTGTTTGATGTTTCGCTCCTCAAATCCACCGTTATTTGTTTTCTTTATGCTCAAACCCAGAAAAACCACAGAATTGAAGCAAAAGGGTGCCCAGACAAACCAATGCCCACAACCTGGATGGCAGTGGCAAGCCATGCCCAGAGCCCATCCCTGCCGGCTCTCTCCTTGCAGGGGATGAACAGCCTTTGTCCGAGCTGATCCATTGTGGCAGCGTGGCTGGAGCTGAGTCATTTCTCCTGAGCAAAAGTGCTGTGTTCCGTGCTGGGCTCACAGAGAGGCCTCAGTCCGGGAACACGGCAGGCAGGCAGGAACCACAGCCACAGGGATATGCCGCTGTCATACTAATAAGGAGATTTCCACAGTCCATTGGATATGCAGTCAGACGAGAACACGATCCATCTGGGAACACGGTGCACTGAGAATGCCTGGGCTCTGTGTAAGGAGTCACAACCCACCAGCCAAAGATGAGGCCCAGGTGCGTGCACCCTCAGGTTTTATTGCCTGTCACAAGGTACCTCAGAAGCACCGGTGACAGCAGCGCTGAGAGTTCAGCAGGACAAGGTTCTGACAGGGAGAGGGGTCTCTGCAGGGGAAAGTGGGGCAGCCTGGGGGTGCCACTGCCACGACGGGCAGGGACACAACTGGGTCCCTGAAATGGGCAGACGTTGCCGATATGCCACCAAATCACCCAGCTTAAGGCATTTCTCTGGCAGGAGATGTTTCAGTAATTCATTGCCTGCCATCATTTAAATACTCCACTCTGAATTTGTGGCTGTCTTCCTCTTGTTTCAGCTTTTCCACCAAAAGATAAAAAATCACTTTCTTTTCATTTCAAACACAAGCAATATCAGTCTATACAGTCCAAGGTTCATTGCTTTCAGGCAACTGCTCATAAATATTCATTAGAGAATTAAAGAGCTATTAACAAGGGTAACTGTTGAGGAGCATTTATTAACTGTCTTCCACAAGAAATGAAATTTGCATTTCTCGGTGTGGAAACCCACTATGAGCAATGGCTCCGTGCATGACAATAAACCATCAGGTAAAAGATGGTGGGAAGGTAGAAATCCCCCTAGTCCTCACACAAAGGATGGAGCAGATCTTCAACTGTATGGAGCTGATGAAAGAACAATTCTGGTGACCCTGACTCACTCCATCCTGCCCAACCCCAGCATCACGACTGCAGTGCCACGACCCCGGCTCCCCGACCCCAGCAGCCTGCCCCTCCACTCCCCGCACTGCAGCAGCACAAAACTCATCCCTTTGGTGACTGTGATTCATCCTGATTTGCATATCATGGTCACTGCCTCCACATTTCCTCTAATTAATTCCCCAGGAGGATGCTTCACCCTGTCAGCTGCAGGGTGATAAGTTCCATTCATATTTATCACAGCATGAGGTGGTGTCCGTGGGGGGACCAGGGTGTGATGAGGGGATCAGGCATCTCTCACCCCCAGACATGGCTTTGCACTGGGGGCTCTGTGCCTGCTACCCCCAGGCACACAGGGACCTTTATTACCCACTCAGGCCTGCCCTGGCAGGTCCATCACCTGAACAATGCCCAGGGGTCCCTGGAGTCATCCACAGGAGCAGGGTAGGGACTCCAGGGATTTTAGCTAAGAACCCAGGCAAGGCTTTCTCAGCTAAAACCGAGGGTGTTGATGGGGAGCAGGAGGAAAATGATCATTTTGGGGGCAATGAAAGTGGGTTAGTGGGCAGGCTGTGCTGCCGAGGGCTGCCAGCAGCCCCACAAGTGAGAATTCCCCACCTGCTGATCCCCAGAACTGTGCGGCACCACCGAAGCTGTGGAGCTTCTGGATTTTCCTGCAGCTGCAGCAAATGGAAATGTATACGTGAATCCCAGGGGAGGATCTCTTATGTGAAACAATTATTTCTCAACCTGAAAGACAAGGCAGGAATCACATGCTCTCATGTCTCCCAAAAAGCACAATTTCATAATTAATATCAGTTCCTTGGCATTTATAAAGTCAGGATGTCTGGAAATGGGGAGCTCAGCACAGCCTGAGGTTCCCCTCAGCTGGGGTCATCACGATACATGAGATTTTCCCCAATGGATGAGCAGTTACTGGGTTTTGGTCTGGGATCCCAGACCCTGTGGGTCCAAAGGGCCCACAAAATGCAAGAGTGTTCTCAGCAGCCTGGAATTCATTTGGCTCCATTGGAGAATTTCTAGGGCTCTGCATGAGGAAAGAAATACTGAAGACCAACAGCAGAAGAGGTGCCTTTGCTTTAGGGGTTATTTGATGCTGCAGACTGTGGCCTTGGGAAGGAGAGAGACACTGGGCTGGTGCCCAAATTCCCACTGGTGATTTCTCTTTCCCAGGTCTGAACCATCACAGTGTGGATTGCAGGGGGAGGAACTGACCCACTGAGCCAATCCCAACTCCCAGAACTCCTGCAGGAAACTGAAGGCCCATTCTGCTCCCAGCAAATTAGCCATAAGTTATTTCCTCCACCTCTGAATAGGTACATTTGAAATTGCAAAGTCACCGTGGCCAGGAGCTCTTACATTTTTCTGTAAAACCACAGCGAGCTCTATGTCCATGTAGATATGCATACACATGCACTCAAACACAGCTGCCCATGTGTGTGTATATATATATATACACACATAAAAATACATATATAGGTAAGCTAGCCCAATGACTGGCAGTGGGGACCATGCTGAGGTGTGACAGTGCCCAGTGAGTACCTGCTGCTCCACACCAGTGCCATGCCGACCTCAACAGCTGCGTGCCAGGGCCCTGGGAAATAAGGGGTATGGATGTTCCTCCCTCTCCCAGACGAGTGGCAGGCAAGCAGCAATACACAGAAACACATACACATGTACACTTTGGAAAAAAATTGTGTCTCCCCATAGTCAGTTTTTCAAAGTTAAGCTTTGTGCCTCCATACTCTTGGGGTGACTCTCCCAATGGACCCTGAGTCACAGCCCTGGAACACAGGCCAGTGGCAAACAGGATGCTGAGGGCTGGTCTGAAGTCATCAAAGTTAGGAAACATGTTCTGACTTTCAGGAATGATTCACAACTTTTAGATTTTTGGGTAGGACATTTTCCTTAGTCACCAGCAGGGTTTCAGTGACAGATGAGCCTCTCAGAGCCTTCAGCTCTCATTTTCATATCCAGACTTTGAAACTTTATCCCTGAATTATATGTTTTGGAGCTCTTTTTTTTTCCCCTCTCTCTGAAGATGTTGTTAATCTGTCTGCTTTCAGCTTGCAGAAAAATCTGAGACTTGTTGTGACTTTCTCCTCTGTCCCAGGACACTGCCCTTGCAGGGATGCTTTGTCAGGGCAGAGATGTGGCTCCTGCTGCTGGATGCTGTATGTTTCCTCCTGGCACTGTCCTCTCACAGCCTTTCTCCTACAAAACACAAAGCTAAAAGCTGGAATTAAATCCAAGGAAAGGTAACATTCAGAGTTAGCTTGATGGAATATGAAGAAATACACATGCAAGAGGTGAAAACTAAGTATTTGCAAATGTGGGTCACAACTCCCTCAGTCAGCAGCAGGGACACCAGGAATCGGGATGGAGTCGGGACAGCCGCGGTGCCCGCCAGCCCCCAGCAGCATTTGAGCAGGTGGCCCCAGGGCTTGGGAACATCGGCCACTCCCCCCCGCCCACCAGTGCCTCCTGTGCTTGGAGGGTAAATTTCAGATCATGACAAGTCACTAAAAACAACCGTGGCATAAAAGTGGAGTTTGCCACCGTGCTGTGTGGAAATGTGCCACTGCCGTGAGGATTCAGTGCTGTCACAGGAAGTCACGGTGTTCAGTGTGATTTCATCTGTTCTGTGGCTGCACAGGGAGCAGTGGCAGGGACAACTCACACTCTCAAGGGCAGGGCACCTGAGAAATCTGTGTTGGTGGTGAACAAAAATTGGGCAAATCTCAAGGGATAAATTAAATTATTAAAGAAAAACTCCAGGCATCACCAGACAGTGCAGACACCAGACAGCCTGAGAGAGCTGTGACTATTCAGCCTGGAGAGGAGAAGGCTCCAGAAAGACCTTGGAGCTCCTTCTAGTGCTTAAAAGGGCTCCAAGAGACCATGAGAGCAACTTGAAAATTCCCTCAGGAAACACTTCCTTAGTTTCCCTAAGAATCATCACATTTAAAAATTTCCATTTCCCCATGTGTCATATAGTGTCCCTCAACAAACTCCTGGATGTTAGGCCAAAACCTTCATTTGTGAAAAATTTGTGCCAAGCTGTAGCCAAACTGATCACCTTTCTTCCTGGGAATAAGAGTGTGAACTGAAAGATTTTCAGGGTGATTCGTGGGAGGTGTTTAACACTGTGTGTTCAATGACAGGTGCAAGAATAGGTGGGCCCATAGGTGAGCCCTGGGGTTTTCTCCTCCCTCCTGCTGCTGGGATTTGCAAAAATGGTTCATGAGTCACACAGGCAGGGAGGCAGCAGGGAGGTGGCAGCCAGGTGCAGGTGAGGTGCCAGTGGTGAAGCAGTTAAAGGGCTGGCAGTGCCAGGATGCACATGCTGAACACGGGTCTGTTTCCAGGAGGGAGCAGGCAGTGCAAACACACCAGTGGTGCTTACACACACACCCGAGAGGGAGGGAATATCTCCATTATCAACAGTCATTTCTCCAGACAAAGAAGTCTGTTCACAGAGCACTAATGCGCCTGTGCCCCCCGCCCCTGTCCATAAATGACACTTCCCAATGATCCACCTCCAGCAGCCCAAGGTTATTTCTTGTCAAGCAGGTTTTCGAGCCAGTGTGCCAGCTCTCCACATTTTCCATTACTCCACCCTTACGTGTTACTAATACCTGATAGGGAATTACCTACATGCTAATCCCATACCTGGGCCTGTCCAAGCAGCTCCCCCCACCCAGCAGCACCAATCAGCCAAAATTCCTCTGCCCTACTCAGGCATGGCCCTGTGTGCAGGAATTGGCTTTGGCCTCCTCTGGTCTGGGATTTTCCATTTCCTCACGGCACCTGCTGCCCAGTGACTCCACAGTGGCTCCATCTGTGTGACAAGGTCCGCGCTGTCCGAGCCGTTCCAGGTGCTCCGGGGCAGAGGCCAGCAGCCCTTGGGGCAGGACATCCTCTGCCACTGAGCTGCTGGTGTCCGCTTCCGAAGCTGCTACAGCCACAGCCCTGGCCCCTGGCCAGGAGGGCAGAAAATGCAGATCAGCACCCACCAAAGCCACAACACCTGGGTTTCACCTGAGCACCAGCACCACCCCCGCTCAGGGTGGGTTTGCAGCACCCCAATGTTTTCTGCGTGGGGCAGGAGGTCAGACCAGGTTTGATTTTGCACTGCAGAGCTGCCAGTAAGCAGCACGGTCTGTGTGGGTCCTGCCTGGATGGGCCAGCAGTGTCCCAGAGGTGCCTCATGGAGGCAGGGATTTCTGCACGTCCCATGTGTCACCAGTGGGAATCACGGGACTTGTTACTGCCACAGCACCGTGCTGCCCTGTGCATTACTGGTGCCTGTTGCCCTACGCAGCCCAGGGTGAAGCCTGGTTATTTTTAGATGCATTTCTACATCTCTCTGTTTAATCTCTATGCGTTTAATCTGGTTTTGCACTCCCTTCTGACATCACCAATAGGCAAAAAACCCATCAGGTTTAAAACCCCATCCCCAAACCCCAACTCCTCCTGTCAGTGACCACAGTGAGAGTGAATGCAGACACGGGGAAACTATTTATAGCTCAGATAAACAAGGCAGAGGCTTTGCTCAATGAGAGGAAATGGAAGAGCAGGGCTCACACATAGACCTTGAATGCGCTGCTGTTGCCTGGCTTGGGATGGCTCCCGCTGTCCCTGCCAGCCCACGGGGAGGGGGACAGGGAGCACATCCTAGCAGTGTGGCTGGAAATGGGGATGCAGTACAGCCACTCCTGGGCACTCGATGGGGGCTCGGCTGTCAAGGGCTATTCTGGTTTCACACAAATCTGAGTGGGAATTCTGTTTGTGCCCTGAAACATGGCTGAGAGTGGATAGTGATGGCCTGTCCCAGCCCTCAGAGGGTGCGTGCTGCGCCCTCGGGGTAGGGTCTGCAAGGGATGCTCGGGGCATGGCTTGAAACAGTGGTGCTTATATAGAAAGTGAAACACAGCACATCGACTTGTCCTGTGCCACATTGACGCTGAGCAACCCTCAATGCGTTAGGTTAGAACAATGCCAGCTGAGGTTTCCAGGGAGGAGGGATACACAACAAATACAGCCTAACCACAGCTTTCCCCCAGCTCCTGCTCCCCCAGCTCCTGTCACGGCAGTTTGGGTTGGTCTGGGTTGGTTGCTGGGCCCCTGTTTTACACTGAAGTGGCCCAGCTGGGGTCAGGCCTGCACTGGGGGACTGAGGCGGTGGGAGAGGGGGATGGAGAGATGCCCAGTGCCTGTCCCACTGCAGTGACAGCAGTGTGTGACACTCTGCACACAACATCCCCAAATGCTGCTGGCAGCATTCCTGATTGTCCCGTTGTTCTGCCCTTGGGGAACTCCAAGTCAACTGCACTCCTGTTTCCTTGGCCTGCTTGAAGCCAGCAGGAATCAGTCAGAGGGTTAATCCCTCATTCCAGGCCCAGGGAATGGGGCCATGCTAATTCTTTCCTGTAGATTTTCTAATTTGATTTTTCTTTTCCTGAGACATCAAAGACAACCTCCAGAGGAGAGCTTCCTAATCAGCAAGGAGAAAAGGAAATCACTTATTTAATGGGAAGGATGTAGAGGTACCAAAGGAAAACATTTCCATTTTCTTTTTATAGCTATGAAAAACAGCTTTACACAGCGAGTCCCCTAAATTCTATTTTTATTGCAAGGAACTGGAGTTTTGGGACCCTTCCATGCAGCCGTCTTGTCTCTGTACTTGTAAACAACAACTTCACTGAGATGAGGTGAACTGGATCATCTTTTCTGTGTTCAAACTATTTTATGTCATGGATAGGAAGAGAAGGAAGGAGGCCTGGAGGAAATAAAGTGGTCCTAAAAAGTGCAAAGCCAATTCTTCAGTCTAATCTGGGCTCTGAGTCTGTCCTGCCCTTTCCACATGGCCTGTGAGCAGTTTTTGAACTCCCTGATTCCACAGAAGTCCAGGTTTAGGCCTTCAGCTGGGTGCTTATGCAAACCCAAAACAGAGCTGTATAAATCACACAACATTTAGTGACTCATAAGTAAAACTGTGAACAGTGAGGGGTGGCTGAGATAATAATTACACAAGGAATCCAGCAGACTGGAAACAGCACCATACGCTCTTGGTGGGAAGCTGGAGGCCCAAAATGAACCTCAGCACCCCAAGGCTCTTGCAGGGGTGGGTGGCAGCAGGTCTGGGGCACTGGGTATGAGGTCTGTCTGTGCCATGGGGCAAAGGCAGCACCAGGAACACTGCAGGGGCCACACTCCATCCCCTCTGCCAGCTGGAGGCACGAGGAGCATTTCACCATTTGAAGCCCAAAGTGGTTTAATTTCAGAAATTTTATGCCAGTCTCCCTGATCTGTAACAGTGACAGTGCCAGGCTGTGTGTCTGGGGTGTCACCAGGGGTAGGGACAGCACCGTGCCCTGTCCTGGTGAGTTCAGCTGGGCATTTGGGCAGGGCTGAGCTGGCCACCCCAGGAAGCCTGTGGAATTACCAAGCCTTTCTTCTATTTATCAAAATTTCTTAAAACTTTACATGAGATGGAGCTTCCTGTGTGCCTCGTGGGTATCTCTCCCCCTCATGACGGGGCTACAGAAACCTGAGAGGCCAAGGAACTGGCAGGACTGTGGGGAGCCCTTTGAATGCCCCATCCTGTCCCAAAGGGGGTTTGATGTGTCACAGAGCTTTGGACACACTAAGCCGTATTTTGCCATATACCAGTTGGATATTTTTATGGATGGACTGTGGACAAAAGCAGAACAGCAGATATATTCTTCTTTTGTAACAAAACCAATGACTTCACTGCAAGTACAATCCACCATCTTCTTCTCTTTGAGAAAGTACCATTAAGACTCCCTGGCTCCCTCCTGATCCAGAGGAGGAGGAGGAGAATGTTCCCTTGGGCGGCTGCAGAGGCTGAGCTGGGATGTGCTTGGCTGTGAGCCGTTCCCAGACAGTATTTACACAATACCACGGAGGTGAGTGACCAGATATAACCCAGCTGGGCTTTTTTCCTTTTTCTTTTTTCACCCTCATCCAAATGCCATGGCCCAGCTATTTCCCTGGCCTTTAACCTATGCCTTCCCTGAGGATCAGCTGTGTTTCCAACTGAGCCTGTGACCTGAGCTTCCTGGGTCAGGGCAGTCAACCCATCAGATTTGGCTCCCTGCCCATTCTGCTCCCATCCCCTGCCCATCCAGCTCCTACTCCCTGCCTGTCCTGCTCATTGCAGCCTCCTCATCCCGGTGTTGGCTCTTTGGTTATGCAGATTCATCTGGCCAGAGCCTGCACAGTCCCAGATGCTATAAATGGACACACAGCAATCCTGCCAAAGTTTTTCTTTTTATTCTAGCCAAGCTATGTGCTTAAATCTTTTTCATACATGAATTCCAAAGGGATACAATACTCTATGAGAAGAACATCTTTTCTACTAGCTCTAAACATACTGACCTTTCCATTTGCATGTGGCCTCTCAATAAAAACTACTGGGTAGATTACTACTACTACTATTGTTATTATTGTTATTATTATTATTATTATTGCTACTATTATTATTATAGTTACAGTTATAGCTATAGTTGTAGTTGTAGTTATAGTGATAGTTATAGTTGTTGTTATTGCTATTACCAGCATGATGTGCAGTATGGGGAGGCTGTGCTGGCACAGGCTGCTCCTGCCCCAGCACTGGGTCTCTGCCCAGGCAGGAGGGCCTGGTGCACAGTGAGCACCAACCACAAACTCTGTAACACAGCCAGTGTCACATGTGGGTGAGCAGCCTCAAGGCTCAAAAAATACCAACTTCCCATTACTTTTGGGTTATTCTATAACTTTATGCATACTTGTAGTTTGGCATGAAGCAAATCCCAAGCTGAGTGTGTAGAGCACACGTGTGCTTAGGAGTGGGACAGTCACATTTGTGCAGTGCTTGGCCCAGGTGCCTGGTATGTCTGTTTACACATCCTACCAGTATGGAAAATTAATCCTAAGGAAAGCAAACGTTCCAGTCTCATATTCCTGGTACTGTGGAGAGGGATGGTTACTCTGGTTTTTATTGCCAGAAAAATCTTTCTTTTGATGTCCCTTGAAAGTGTGTCCTTTGAACCCCAGCATTTTGCTGTTGGCTCACACTCCCAAGAGCCAAGAGATGTCAGGTCCTGTTTCAGGAATTGCTGTTGCAGATCAGTGAGCTTTGAGCAAGAGACATGTGGAAACCCGCTAGTGAAAGGCAGAGCTGCAGCTTTCCCCCAAACCAGAGTATTTTCAATACTCTCATACATCTCCAGGATCTGTGATATTTAGAAATAGTACTTGCCACGGCTGAAAGTAGAAGCCACAGTGTGTTTGCCATCACATACAAGTGGCTAAATATATCACCTGATGGCAAATGGCAACAGAGTGGTTATGGCCTGGGATAAACCCAGGAGACAAACAAACCTCACCCATAAATAAATAAACAAATACATAAAAGACAGTCCTTTTCCCATTCCAAGTGCCCACAGCCTGTTTCAAAATAGACATTTCTGTGTATAACTGATGAATTTGCAGAAAAAATAAATCAGACTTTAAGGCCCCTGTTCTGCAGCTGTGGGATGAGCTATGTCCGAGCTCCCTGGCCATGCCTCGCCATCCCGTCCATCCCCGTCACGCCAGGTTTGCCGCAGGGACAGTGACGTGAAGAGAGCAGAGCGTGGGGCAATGGCTTGGCCCAAAACCCAAAACCTGTGCCCAGGCACAAGGAGGATCCCAGAGCCCCTGCGGGCACTCAGGGCTCCTTCCATCAGCCAGCCCTCCATGGGAAATGAAGCACAGTCTGTGCAGTGGACTGTGCACACACGTGCAATAATCACAAAACTTATCACGTCCTGGCCAAACAAGAGATGTCAGTCTTGACCTCTGGATGCTGGAATACGAGTAGTGGGGATGGTGGCTTGCCCCCTGCTTTGCATAAGTGGAGAGGGAGCGAGCTCAAGTGTCCTGGGTGGCTTCTCCCTGGACTGCACCTCTGGAGCTGCACAGAATGCAGCCCCTCCTGGATGGCTTTAGGGCACCGCAGTACAATCAGTGCTCACAAACAGCCAAGGGTTTAACCAGCCTGGCCATAAATCTCCTCTGCTTTCACTTGCTCAGCTTTCAGACCCTGTCACAGCTATTTATAGTTTCCATACTGAGTTCCTGGACAGATGAAACCTCAACATCTCATGGAAAAAAAAACAAGCAGGGGGAAAATGAAAGGCCACAGAAAATTTAAAAAATCCTTAAATTCTTGAGCTGCCTCATCCAGATGCACAACAAGCACAGGCTCATTCCTATCACCCTGGCACCCATCCTGCCTGGCCAGCTAACTGCTCAAGCTCGAGCAGGGCTCTCCTTTTCTCTCCCCACTCACAGATGGGTTACCACCTCCGGCTTGTCCCTTTAATACCTTTGTCTATTGAAGTGCAGCCGTGAGTCACCCAAAGCACGCAACAGCCCCAGATAAGAATACCACCAAGTAAATAATGGGCTCCCTATTGCAGCATGCTCCATGCATGAGGGTCAATCCCGGGGACCCCAGCTGGAAGCAGCAGCGTGGCCAGTGAGGGGAGAGCTCCTACGACAGCCCCAAGACCCCCAGCCAGCCCAGACACAGTGCCCTGCCCTTGGGGTGGCAGTGGGAGCCGCAGGATCCACTGCTTGTTTGAGGAAGGAAAACTCTTCTCTTTCAAAGCAGATGACAGGCCACTGCTTGGATTCTTTCAAATGAAATCTTTGCGTTGTTGATGCATAGAAATATCTTTTTTTTCTTCTCCAATTCCTTTTCTTAAGCCTAAAACCTGTGCTTCCTACAGATGTCAGGGAACATAACATAGCTAGCAATGTGCCAGCGGCTAGGCACACACTGCCCATCAGATTCAGATCCAGCAGAGATCAACTCTCACACGTGGTCCTAAACTTCATGAAACTTCTCCTCCATTGACTAAAAGAACTTAAGAGTATAACACTTTCCCCCTTGGAAACTTCCCGGCCAATATTCCTAGGGCCAAGTCCCAAACAGGAGCATGGACCTCGGTAGATACCGTGTCCTTGGCTCAAGTTTTATGGAGCCTTTAACGGGTGGCTAATCCCTGAACTTCCTGTCACACACAGCTGATGCTTTTCTGTTAGCCATGAATACCCTGTTTGTAAACATAGTTTCCCTTTCCAGATCAGCTGTGTCTCTGCTGAGCTGCGTTTGCTCTGGGGTGCCACTGAGTATTTGGACACGAACTCACAGGGTTCCTCCCCGTGCACCTCTCACAGCCCCATGGCATCCCGAGGCCATCTGCCTCCAGACCCACAGCTGGGGGTCTCTGCCACAGACCCCGGGATGCATCTTCCTGCCCAGCCTGAGGCAAATGTCCCAATCCCTGTTCCCACAGGCACCACTCAACTGCCTCCCACCACCCAACCCTTCCTCTGCCCTTCTATTTTGCCGGTCAGGGCAGAAAGACTAGTCTGTCCTTCTGCTACCCCTGAAGAGGTTAAGACTGGTGGGAGAACTCTGCTCCCTCTGGGTGAGGTTTGATTGCTCTGGGCGGGGTGAGGGCCCTGATCCCAGAGCTGTGCCTGGTGTGACTCAGCCGAGGCGCAGCTGTGCAGTCTGGGCATGAGCACGGCCACTCCATCCTCTTGCACAGCCCCACATGTCACCAGGGGCGTTTTAAAGCATGGAGATGTCCTGGGGTGCTACCAACCATTGCCCCCGAGGGGCTCAGACTGACAGAACACAAGAAGAGGGCCCTGGGAGCACTCCAACTGTGAACATGCGATGGATGGGCAGCCACAGCTGTGCAGAAAACCCCACTCATTCCATTATCTTCAAGCTGGAAACCAAGGGCAGTATCAGGAAATCTGCAAAGCCAGATTACACTGGAGCAACTGGACTTCCAATCATGGCACATCACGAAGGATGTCCTGCTAGCAGCTTATGTGCCTCTAATCAGCCTGGCTTGTAGCATGTCCCACCTCATTACTGCTGGAGCAGCGCTGAGGTGGGCAGGATCGAGAGAGATTTTCTTTTCCCTTTCAAAAGACACCTGTGCCTCAGCCTGCAGCCCCTGCCATCACTGACTCCATCCCCACTCACGTGGGGATTGTGGGGCATTCCCGCTGGAGCTGCCCCAGTCCGTGTGGCACTCCTGCACTGCTGGGTGTGGCACAACCCTTCTGACCGGAAAACTAACTAGAAAACATGACCTGGTCACAAAACAGATCCTGTGTGTGCTTCAGCTGAAATACTGGTTGATTCACAGCCCCCAAACCCCGGCCAGCTGCAATCAGCCTGTCCACTGAGTGGCAAACGGGGCAAAAGAAACAGAAGCACAAGAAAGGCAGGGAGTATTTTGATGAAAGTAAGAAGGTTTTCTGGTTAGAACCCCTGAAAATTTTGGGACCAAGGTTGAGCTCCCAGCTGGCCTGGAGCACAGCCAGCTGCCAGCCTCATGCCTTAATTCCCAAAACTGCACAGGCATATATTGTCTGTGTTCCAGGTTAGGGGAGAATCACCCCGAGGCGCAGCGGCCGCGCTGGCCCTGGAACGCCCGGGGATGGATCGCCGTGTGTCAGCCCGGCGCCGGGAGGGCCCGGCAGCTCCTGCGCGGCTCCCAGCTCGTTTCTGCTCGTGATTTATTGAAGAGGACTGTTCTCCTCAGGCGCTGTGACTGCAAACCCTGTGATTTATGGAAACTCCATATGTGCTGTTGCTCTTGTCACCCACGGACGGTTCCAGCGGGGTTTCCCTGCTGCTGGCTGCCGGCCCCGAGAGAGCCGCCCCCGGGAGGAGCCCGGGACAGGTTGCATGAGGAGCAGCAGCTCACAGCTATCCATTTACCATTCCCCCCCCTCCCAGCAACAGCATCTAAATTTAGCTCTTCACCTCATTCCCTCTCTGGAGGAAGTGTCAGGTTTCCACCGGGCACAGGTTGCCAGTGGCTGGCAGCTCGCTGGGAGCTGACCGAAGTGACCTGACACCCTGCACCAGCACCCCGTGTTCGGGCATGTCCCACCGACAGCCTCCCAGGAAGAGGGCTCGCTGGCAACATCATTTAGCTCTCACAAGAAGATCAGAGGCTCGAGGGGAGCCCACCTCAGCAGCCCGAGGGACCCTTTGCCCTCCCTGCACACAGAGGATCCTCAGCAGACAATGCAGGCAAGGATTTCTGCAACACGGCTCCTTTCTGTGTTGCCAGAGTCCCTTCCTGCTCACCCCTACAAACGTGTCATGAGGGAAACAGCATTACTGATGCTCAGAATTCCAGTGTCCCCCTGAATTCTTCCCCTCAATCGTGGGCTGGGCTCATGTCGGATACAGCACAGCGAAAGGCTCCCAGGTCACACCACTGTCACGTGGCTGAGAACAACACAGCAAGGATGCTCCCTCCATCCCGGGCTGCTACATCCACCTGCACTGTGCCAGGCACGGAAACATCCATCAGCTCCATGAAGAGATACAGTGGAGCTTCTCCCTGGCCTCATGCTGCACTTCAGCCTCACAGGGTCAGAAGCTGGATGTTGCCATGGAAAGCATGGACCTAGCCTTGTGGCAGCCCATCGCTGGCCAAGACCATCACCCTCCTATGCCCTTGACCACAGGACATGAGCTAGCCCTTGGTGAGGGGGCGGCGTCCAGCACTTGGCTGTGACGGCTCTGAGGACACCCCGCCATTTGGTCTCCTCCCTGGAGAAGCACAGACTCTTTCCCCTGCTGCCCTCCAGCCTCTCCAGGTCCCTTTTTCTCTCCCTCCACCTGTCAGGATCTCCTCTGGCGCGAGATCCAACCCGATGGTGCTGGGTTTCCCCAAGACAGGGGGCTGTGCTGTCTCTGCAGCCAGACCCGGAACACTCCACTAGAGGCAACTGCAAACAGCAGCAACAAATTATTGCCAGTACATGTATTTAGTTAACAAGGCCTAATAAGTGCAATTGAAAGGCCAAAACAAAATGTCTGAAATGCCCAATTTCTAGTGGATAAACACTTCATTTATTGCCTTTTAGTCAGAGATCAGTTACTGGAATAACAGGCTCCCTTTTGTCTGGCTTTTCAGTTCTGCTGCAAACAAATGTTTATTGACCTAAGTGACACTTCCTCCCCAAGACATCAGGAATGTGATGGCTCACTGCTGTATTTTAAAGCAATTCAGTGAGACAAGGGTATGTTGCCACTGTAGACATTAATATTTGCAATACTGCTGAGCTGCTTTCAATCTCTCAGGGACAAGCAAGTTTCTAAGAGATCCTGTCTGATCCCTTCTGTCAGTGCTTTTTTACTGTAGATGTGATATGACACAGCCCCCATGTGATGTAACACAGCCCCAAATCTGCTGTGGACTCTCTGGTAAGAGCTGAGGCCCTGAGCCAAGCTCTCTGTGCTTCCTGTGAGTTCTGTGCCAGCACCGGCACAGAGGACATGGCTGGGACCTGTGCTGGCACCGGGGACAACTCTCCTGCCAGCCCCAACAGCGGATGGGAGCAGTAAGAACATATTTTCTAGACAGGAAAACAGCACAATTGGTCAGGGATGTGTCTCAGCATGACCTCATTTCTCTTTATGGTCGGTTTCTGCAGACGAGGCTGCACCTTCGGTTCCTGTCCGTCCCAGCCCTTCCCCTTCTGGCACCGTGGCTGCTGCAGTTCCCGGCCCGTGCCGGGTCCCTCCAGCCCCGCGCTCGCTCCATCCACCAGCCGTGACAGCTCCCTGTGGCACTGACAGGGGATAGGGCCGGGGAGGCCCAGCCGAGCTGGACACGGGGCTACGGCTGCGTGTCCTCTGCCCAGAGCACTGCACCTTCTGCATTCAGCAGGAACAGCAGGCTGGGTAACCCATTTTGGCGTGAAATGTGTCTGGGTTTTTTTTCTGCAGCAGATACAAAGTGCTTCTAGAAGGCATGATTACTGCACCCCTAAATTCCTAAAGGATGGAGGCCCTGAATTCTGGCCACAGCCACTTGTACCCCCACGCAGAGGGCTACAGGTCCTGTTTTGCAAGGGCAGCACTGGTAAACAGCAGTTTTGTTTGCTGAATTGCAGCAAAGGGAAAAGGCCAAAGCCCTGCACAAAAAATGCTTTTCTAAACAGAATGCTGCTTCATACTTCCCAGAGGGACATTGGTGGCTCCTAATAAAGGAAACGCTGGTGGCACCACCCAAGAAAGAGCATCCATCACGACTGTGCAAGGAGCTGCTCTGAACTGCTGGTCATAATTCAGCCCCAGTATCTGTAGTAGCGGGGTGGGAAACCCATTAACTACAGCTGATAATTAACATCTGTCACAGGAAGAACAGTTTAACCTTGGAATAAAGATGAATTAAATGGGGGTGCAAAGCTGCCCCGGTGAGAGCCCTGGGGCACAGGCAGGCCCTCCTGCCCAGGCAATGAGGGTGGGACCAGGCGCAGCAGAGAACAGTGTTATGGAACAGGTTTAATTCAGCCAAGCACCAGCTTTCCTCCAGGGCCTTCTGCAGCCTACATGAAGGAGGGGACACCAGATTGTGTCCAGGAGATGCTGGTTTTCTCCCCACACAGGGCTGCTGGGCAGGAGCAACCCCTGCACATGCAGCACGACTGGGCCCCGGGTCCCAGTGTCTCAGTGCCCCTCCCACAAAGGAGCCAAATTTGGCTCCTTTGGCCAGCTCTGTGCTGTCTCTGCCTGGCACAGCAGCCTCATCAGGGACAGCTGGGGTCTGCAGAGCAGAGGAGAGACGGATTTGGGCACGGATTTCAGGTCTCTGAACGCAACCAGCCTGGTGCAGCTACAACTCCATGAAACTCAGAAACTGGCCTTAGCAGCCTGTGAGCAGACAGAGGCTGGGGAGCTCTCTTAGAATCCCAGAATCACTGAGGTTGGAAAAGAGCACCAACACCATCGAGTCCAACCTATGACTGATCCCCTCCTTGGCACCCAGCCCAGAGCACTGAGTGCCATGTCCAGTTATTCCTTGGACACCTCCGGGGTGGGGACTCCAACACCTCCCTGAGCAGCCCATTCACACCTGACCACCCTTTTCACACCATTTTTACAGGAGAAGTTGCACTAATGTAGGTCTTAACAGCCATTCGTGTGTCACTCCAAGTCTGGGTTATACTCAACAAGCTTTCCTTTTTTCTATTGAAAAGATGCTTTCAGAAAGAGGTCATAGACAGAAAGGTGAAACAGATATTCCCAAAGGCAATTCCTGTCCAGACCCCTACTCTTGTTTCTTGAAATTGCTGCAATTATCATACCAAGAGCTGTTTCATGTGTCAGGGACCATCCCCCGAGGCCAAGCTGGCAGCACAAATCAGCAGCTGACAGCATCTGGCACCAGGGAGAAAAATTACCTGTATATTGTAATAAACTTTGTTAGTTCAAGCTATGGTGGGAACAACCACTTGGGAAACTGTTGGTGAAATTTGTGGTGCACACACACACACACATCATAATAAAAAGAAAGATAAAAATCATTATAGAAGCAGGAATAATTCCCTGCTGCTCCCCCAGGAAATGCCTCCCACCACCCTAAAAGGTCCTGCAAGGTCCTGCTGTTTGACAGCTGCCCATAGGCATCACCCAGTGGCTGCCAGAGCCTGTTGGGTGCTGCCCACAGGGACATGTGTCTGGCCAGGGAGCACTCAGGGATTTTGGGTTCATGATCCCATCATGTTTTCCAGGGGAAATATGGACATTTCACAGAGAAGATGCGTGATCTTGCTTCCTCAGACACCTTTTTGGGGGACTTCAGAAGAAAATATTATCTCCAGAGAAAAGCTAAAAACCACAGAATTCATAGAATCATAGAATCTCCTGCATTGGATGGGACCCACAAGGATCATTGAGTCCATCTCCTGGCCCTGCATGGGACACCCCCAAGAATCCCACGCCAAACGTACTTTGTGCTCTCCCATTACCAACTTCAACATTTAATGTTGCCAAAATAAACCCTGTCCTCCCCAAACCCCTCTCACTAGGGCCATGACCCATCTATTTCAGCACAGACTCACACTGAGCTATTCCCAATTTTAAAACATCCTCACACACTGAAATTCACCCATGGATCTGACTCAAGAAAGCAGCACAGGCTCTGAGTTTTTTATGTGCTAAGACCCCCTTGGGGAGACCAGCACGCACCTACATAATGATTTTGAACCCCCGCACACTCACACCCTCTCCTGCCAGGAAAGAGACCCAAATTCCAAAATTATCCACTTCAAATGAACATTTTCTCAGCCTTGTCTGTATCAGCAGCCAGTGAGTAATTCACAGTGGGTCTAAGATTAGCTAATGAAGCGCCGTGACTCATCAGCCAAGCCTCCGCGCCGCTGGGAAAATTCAGCTTTTCTTTAGCAACAGAGGTTCAACTGTGGAAATTATAAATAATTAGGGTTTGGAGAGGCTGCAGTAACACGAGGATTCTTATTTAAACCTCACTAACACAGATGTTGGAGCCTGTGATGCCTTTGTATCAACAGCATCATCGGTCACCTGCCGTAGCCAGGACTGTCCCGGTGATCCGCGGCAGAGCCGGGCAGGAGCGGGGCCGGGCGGGAGCGGGTCTGGACGGGCGGGAGCACGTGGTGACAGCGCTCCGACCAGCAGAGCCTGATCCCCAACTGCTCATTAGCTCACACCCAGCAGCAAATTAAAACCATGCAGAACCATTACAGCTCCCGCGAACGACGCCGTTGAGAAAAATGATGGGGTGGGGGAAGAGTCATAAGCAGAATCAAAGCAGGCAGGATCTCCACCCCCACGCCAGCCAGGAGCCACAAAACCTACCGAGTTCCCACTCTGGAGAGAATATGTGCTCCAGAGCCTGGTCCCCGGTGCTTGTGTGGGGCCGCAGGGCTGGGACTCGCATCACTCCGGGTCCCACCAGACCAGTGTTCCCCTGCCCGTCCCCTCCGCTCTCCTCCCCACCAACCCTGCTGCCCAGCCCAAGCCTCTCCACCAGGAGAGCCACCTTCACCTGCAGCAGCCACCACACGTGGCCCGAGTGACCTGGTGTCACCATCCCCATGATGCCAGGCTAGCCGGCAGCAGCCGCGCAGTTCCATTCCAGCCAGTGTCTCCCCTGCATCACCTGGCAAGCCCCTGGGACATTCCTCCACAGAATCGGGGGCAAAAAGCACACAGGAAAGAAGCTGTATTTCAGGGGATTTGGCCCCAGATGGTTTCCCGGCTCCAGGCTGGACACCGGGTAATCTAACACAGGGATGGGCTCTGCTGCCTGAGCCCTGGCACGGCCCCCAGCTCCTCCCCACAAACCGGACCCCTGCGCCCTTTTCCTGCCCAGAGTCAGCGGCAGAGGCTGCTCCACAGGCAGTTCAGCTGCCCTCAGCATTCCCTGTTTCAGTTACATTCTGCTTCAAGCTGCGTTTGGCCTCGGTTATCAAAGCCAAATGCTCCAGGTTTTGGTGTCTAATGCAAACCAGCTTGCAGTTTATGTGCCTTCCCTCAGAAATCTGCTTTAAAAAACAATTTACCCAACTTTGTGTTTTATAAGATGCACTTAAGAAAAAAAGCATTTAGGAGAAAGCAAGTATTTTCCATGCACAACCCATGTTTGACTGGATTAAAGCAAGCTGTCCTTTAATCGTGCTTGCTTGAGCCACCCTGGAGAGTTGGGCACCCAGTGCCTCATTCCCTGCAACGCTCGGCCAACCCCATTCCCTGTGTCCAGCTTGGTCTCTCCTGCGCAGCCAGAGCTCAGGTTGGAGGCACAGAAACATGGATCAACTCCGGTTTGAGCTGGGGTCCCTGTCAGCCTTTGGCTGGACCCCGCCAGGATGCAGGCAGGGACAGACACGCCAGGATGTGGGGAGCCAGGGCAGTTGGAGTGATGATCCAGGCACCCTGGCCTCGGGGGTCCCTGCCAAGGGATGAGAAAGGTGTGGGGCAGGGGGACCCCAGGTCCCACCTGGCTACTGATGCTTGAGGCCGCTCCCTGGTTTAACAGCAGAGCCATAAATCCTGAGAAACAGAGAAAAACACACTGAGGCTGTTTGGAAGTCCTCTGCTACAGGCAGGAATAAAAAAATGGACAGTATATAACCTGAAGATCTAGTAAAAGAAGAAAATTCTCACATTCCAGAAGAGCAGGTATCTCTTTTGCCAGGATAAAGCTATTTTTCCATTTAAAGCTCAATTTTCTCATGAAAGAACACTTCAGCCTCAGGAAGGATTACTGCAGTGAGGCTACAGCCAGGTGAGGAGGCCAGATCAAGGCAAAACTGCTGCTAAAATCCAGCATGTTCTCTGTGAGGACAATTTTTCCCAAAGACAGTGATTGGAAACCCCATGGAAACCAGATGGGGCCAGGAGGGAGGGAAGGACAAGGGGGGATGCTGCTGTCATGGGCTGTGCCCAACCAGAGAAGGAGCCTTGATTAAATCTGGTTTTCTGGACGGCCCCATGGGGCTGTTCTGCCTTTCCTTCAGTCCTCAGCATGGGACTGAGCCAGTGGACACCTGCTTTGTCTGTCCTCGCACAACCTGCCTGCCCTGGCTCCTGCAGCACTGGAAGTGCTTGGAAGGGCCACGGTTCAAATGTGTGAGATGCTGACATTGCCTCTGGCCACGGCTCAGTTAGGAAAGAAGTGAGGAACAGTCAGGAACAATGAACCCAGACACTCACCACTGCATCACCTCTCCCTGCACGCAGCCTCATCAGCGGCAAAGGCAGAGTTCTTCAGGAGATGGATTCTCATCCCGCTCACTTTAAGATATTTCCTCCCCAATTCGGAACTGGGGTAGGAAAAAAGCTGAAATGTCACAAACTCAGATTATGAGAAACATTTACGCCAGGTCAGTGGGAAAGCCTGGGAAACTGCAGTGCTGATGCTGCAGAAGGAAGGTCAGGAGGAGCCCTGCTGTGGGCAGCGGTGCCCAACTCCAGCTGCAGAGCTGCTTGTGCACCTGAGAGCCAGGACACTGCTCTCAAAACCCACTTGTTCTTATTTTGAAGGCTGTTCTGCTGTATGAGGTGTTTCAGGGAGGTGTGTGGACTTCCTGAGTGATAGCAAGAGGCACCTTGGTGAAGAGAGCAGGATGGTGCTGGGGTGCAGGCAGCCCCCCACTGGAAGCTCCGCACAGAGCTCAGCTTTCCCTGCCCACTCCAATGGTGAGGGGGAGGATCCTGGGAAGTGCCCAAAGAGGGAACAGAAAACAGAAATCTGGAAGCTGGAAGAGAGGCAAGAGGAGAAGCTTTAGGGAAGCATCACAGGTTTAGACAGAAGCAGGTGCTACGATGGTTTGCCCACCACCACTCCAAAGTTTAATCTATAGATTTAGAATATTAGCAAAAAGTCTTATAAAAAAATACTGATAGATTTGGTATTGGTTTGAATAATGGAGAGGGACTTTGGACAAGGGCCTGGAGGGACAGGATGAGGGGTAATGGCTGCATACTGACAGAAGGCAGGGTCAGATGAGATACTGGAAATTCTGCCCTGTGAGGGAGGTGAAGCCCTGGCAAAGGTTGCCTGGAGAAACTGTGGCTGCCCCATCCTGGAAGTGTTCCAGGACAAGTTGGATGAGACTTGCAGCAACCTAGTCTAGCAGAAGGTGTCCCTGCCCGTCGCAGGGGGTGGGACTGGATGGGCAGCACAGAGAATGCTGTAGACCACTCACTATTCCTGAATGTTACATTCAGGTTTTTAACCCAGTGCAATTTTAACTCTGACAGAGTAAAAGCCTGAATGAAGCCATTCCAACTTCACATTATTAAAAGTGGTATTTAGACTCTTCCACATTAGCTTTTTTAAACCAGTTAAGAAATGAACCAACACTGTACTCTTGGTTTATGCATTTGCACTTGCTGAGGAATTATTTTAATTTATCTGCATAATGGCCAAGGTAAAGAAGCAATTTGCTGGAAGATTCATCCTTTCAGCCTTGCCAAAACCTGAGTCATCTTTTCACTGAGGAGCAGTGGGGCAGCTCTGGCAGCCCCCATACAGACCCACAGCTGGGCTGTGTTTTGGAGCTGTGCAAGGCCAGGGTTTAACTCACCTCTGGCACTGAGCTGCCAGGTCCGAGCAGGACCCGTGTCCCATGCACTCACCTGCCTCCCAAGCACCATTTTCCTCTGTTCCCATGTTTTTACTGGAACTCTCTGTGGCAGTTCTTAGTAAAGTGGCAAAAATCCAGTGACTCACATGCAGCACTGAAATGCCACTCCTCTGTTTCATTCTTTCAGCTGGTGTTAGGACAGACAGACAGACACCTGTCAGACCACTGTGCATCACAAGGGACACAGGAAAAACAAGGAGACCTCTCACACCAGCTGTCCAGTGCTCTCTGGAGGACGTCCAGCTCCTGGCACAAAGGGCAGCAAACCAGCTTTGGAACCTCTCACCTGCTGACACGGACACTTCCCCTCACCTCTCAGCAGCAGAGCTTAGGGCAGGAACAGCCCATTGTTTGCTCTCCACAGGGCACAGCAATGACAGGAATGTCACACACCCAGGTGTAAGGAGAGCAGGAGCCCTGCCTGGACACAGCAGCCTGCAGGGGACGACAGGGAATGTTTCTGGCACGGATACAGGTGCTCACTCCCCCATCAGCCCTCAGGAGCAGAGCCAATGCTGGCATGAGCTGCCAGTGTCAATCTGTGCCCATCAATCGGGGCAGAGAGTGGGGCCAGCAGGTCTCACTGTGCTGTTACACAGCTGGCAGGGCTGATGTGCACCAGGGGCTTTAGTGCAGAGACACTGGGGAAAAACTGGACATCCCCTTAAACAACTCCACCCTAGGGACCACTCCAGCATTACAGGATGAACACTGGACCTGAGCAAACCCTCCCAAGCCATCTCATGACCCAAGCCTAGAGAAAATCAGTGGCCCCACGTGTAAGGAATCACACAATTCCCATACATCCAGCAGAGACTGAACAGCTGGTCTGAAGAATGCTCCTGCCTGCTCATGGGACCCAAGTGCCACGGGCTGCCTGCTCGGGAACGTGGCCAGCACTCACCTACTGTCCTTGGCATCTCCTTCAGCCTGGGAGCAGCCTTTCCACATGTGGGATGGAGCAGCCCTTCACTGGAGATGGGAGCAGACAAATGCTTTTCCTGGGAGTAGTGAGGAGTAGGGTCCTGGTTATTTTTGGTTGCCTCTTTAAATTACTTTTTAAGTGAACAGAAGGCTGTTTGTACCTCCCTGCAGCTCACTGCTGTAATGCTACAGCCCAACGCTTGGCAGCACTTCTGGGCAGGAATTCTGTACAATGCACAACTGTGTGAGCAGAAAACACAAAAACCACCTCACAGCCATCAGGTCAGCCCAGGCCTAGCTCAAGAAGATGCTAGAAAAAAAACTCACAAAGAGCCCCTGAGGCCAGACAGGCAGGAGCTAAGAAAGGCAGAGCTGTTCCTCTCAGAGCAGGAGCACTCCCAGCACAGGAGCTCCTCTGCCAGCCTGGGATGGGCCCAGCGTGCACCTGGGTAAACACCACTGCACAAAGGCTTCACACAAGGTGCAGGAACACATCTCCTGCTATATACTGCTGTCCTTCTTGCACTTATTTTTGGAAAACAGGAAGCTCATTGATTTGTTTGCAGAGGTGACCAAAATGGGCCTCGGGAAACAGCTGTCCTGGTTCAACATTTCATGTTCTACACCACAGCCTTCCCACTGTTCTAAGGGATGCAGATTTCACTCACTGAGTGCTGCACTGAGACTCAGCACAGAAAGATTTGGGGCTGAGCTCTCCTTGTGACACTTTTGTTCTGAAACGTGAAGCTCTGACCTCTCTTGTTCAAAGACCACAATGTGAACCAGCACAAACCAGGAAAACACAGGCCTGTGTGATTTCTGACCTGCTTGCTCTAACTCAGCGAGAGTTCATCTCTGTGTTTGCTGCAGCAGATCCAGCTGACAGGAAGCAGGATTGGTGCAGAGATCCCACAGCTCCAAGGCAACCTCCAACAGCCAGACAACACTTTACTGAGCAGGGACACTCTGAACTGTTTTCTCCACCACCAGAAGCAACAGATCACCTCAAATTAATGTTTCTGGACTGAGGGAATCCAAGGAAAGGCTAGACTAATAGAAGCCCCAAAAATTAACTGATACAGTTCCAAAAACCTGTCTACAGGTCACTTCAGTTTGTGAACCGATTGAACTCTGAATTTGGCAAGAAGGCAGTTTGGTTGCTGGTTTAGAATCATACATCACCCTCTTGGTAGTGGGTAAGGAAAAGATCCTTCTGTCCAACAACATGTTCAAAGGGCCTTAAATCACACTGAGTGTAAGCATACAAGTTCATATTCATGTTCATGTTCAGTTCAGCACGTGGATTTCCTCCCTGGCTCGAGCCAGTAGCTCAGCACTAGCCCTACACACACAGCAAGGGCAGGCTTGGGCTGTGCTGCTCTTCCAGGCGACTTGGGAAAGCACAGGGCTAGGACCCAAAGACATCCAAGTCACCAGCACTGCTTGTTCATGCACCTGAAACCATTGATTCTCTCTGCTCTGCAGTAAACAACATGAGAAAGCTTTAACATGCAATGAGAGCCACATTGTTGTGTGTTGCACATCTTCCAAGGTTTAATAGACACAAAGTGAGTCCATTGTACTTAAGACACTACAATGATTTCATTCTATTGCATGTCCTGACCCAATTACATTTCTCAGAGTACAGAATAAAAGTTCGGTAGCTTTAAAATTAACAAGTGTGTGAAATCTGTAAGTAAAATAAGCAGCAGCAATAATCTGGGGAATTTTATCAAGAATAGCTAACTTTTAAGTAATAAATACATTCCGAGTTGTGGTTTTTGCTGTTCTCCTAGTTCATTGCTGTCCGACTGGTCAAATTCTCATTCTAGGGTAAGATATCCTTAAGCCTGTCCTGCCTCACACCAGAAGAGCCTCCCGACTCCGCGTCCCGGTGCCTGTCACCTGTCCCAGATGGAACGTGGAGCACTCTGACCAGGAGCCTCGTCCTCGCGCCGTGTGCACGGCGGCCTCCCGGTTCTCCTTGGGAGCACGTCAGGGTGTTACAGACTTGGTGACCCTCTAGGAGAACAGCTGTGCTCGTCTTCTGTTACCTTGAAGAAAGCCAGAGAGGGAGAGGTTACTGTGATGGACGGGCATAAGCGTAGAGGCACACGCTCTGGCTTCCCTCTAAATATAGCCAGGAATTCTCCTGCTCCAAGCTGGCCCAGCAGGCAGAACCAGCAGCGGCTGCAGCTTGGGAAGGAAGTTGTCAGGTTAACAAACCCAAAGTAAGAGTGGGAATTTTCCCCAAGACCAACACGATATGAACTTCAGTGATGATAATAAATCTTCAGTCTGGCTTAAAGACTGAAGTCCCTGTTCGGGTGGGTTACTGTAGGTTAATCCGCCACAAGTCCCCACAGAGCGCGCCACGTGAAGAACATCTGCCTCCACTTTCTGAACACAATCTACAAAATAGGATTATTCTCCCCTCAAGAGCAGCCGTACAGAAGCTTTTCTAAGTACCTGCAGGTGCTCAAGCCATTGACTGTGGCCGCAGTGCCCCAGCCCCAGTGCCTGGCGAGGCAGAGCAGCCGTCCCCTGGAGCTGCTGCCCCACAGGGCCCCTGCAGGCTCCCCTTGCCCTGCCCCACAGAAGGGAGCCCACGCCATGGCACCGCGGGGCCCCTGGGACAGCCAGCATCCTTTGCTGGCCTCACGTGCCACTGTTGTCATCGGCCCTCGCAACAGCTACCAGTCCCCTGGGCTTAGGGCTGATGACCTGGGAAAAGTGCAACTCCTGAAGAATGACATGCCCAGCAAAAACTAGGCAAGCCCTCAGCTGTACCCCACATACAGGAGGGACTTACACTGGCCCTGTAAGCCAGGTTACAGTGTGGAAGCCTTGGAAGAGTTCAAGGGGAGAATCCTTGCCTTCAAGTGAAGAAACCAGAATATACATGGAACAACTCGGTGATACAGAACCAAGTGAGAGAATGGCACGGAGACCTCCACCCATGCTGACCAGCTGCAGAAGCATTACTGCACCTTGCTTCCAACGCAATGCAGCTCCAGCAGCCCAGTAATATGACCAGCCCTAAGTCTGTGCCATATCAACCACATCAGCTCCAGTGAAGTTGGAAGTGCAGGAGACACCAGCTTGGATCTGTGTTCCACACACATAGCATTAATGCTAAAAAAGAGCAAATCAAAAATGTTCAAACCACCTCCAGCTGAGGTTTGTGACTTACAGAGCACAATGAACCAAGAACACGAAACAGAGAAAAAGGATCACATTTCCAAAGCTGCTGACATGGCAGCAGCACTGCTTCTGCAGGCAGGGGACCCAAAGTGACACTGATTCACTCAGACTCAGCATCCAGAATGATCCGCAGCATTGCCCACACAATGGAGAATGCAAAGAGCTGACTCAATACACCAGGAACATCTGTCCCAAAAGCTGTATTCCAGAGAAGGGCTGCAATCAGGTTTCATACACTCTTTCAGTATTTAGCACAAACTGGGAGGTCTCACCCTAGGGCTCTATTACCTGCAGTCAACAGAGTATAAATTCCTACCTAATCTTGAAGGAGAATCTATTTGTCTTCTGATGAACAGAGAGACTTTGAAGAGCACACAACAAACTGGAAGGTTTATCACCTTACACCTAGGAAACCCTTCCTGAGGCCCAGGGATCTGGAACAATATCCCTCAAGTGGCTTTGAAAGCACTGACCCTTTAGAGACAGATTACAGAGTGAGATGATCTTGTGTAAACAGGAAAAATGCATTTCCTGGCTGAGGAGGTAACAGCAAGCCCTCAGGTGGTTGGATTCTCTGGGATTTCTCACTGGGAGGAAGAAAGAATCACACCAGAAGTACAATGCCAAACAGGTCCTGCAGAAGGGTCCTGCCACTGCCAGGGCAGATGGGGCTCCTCCATGGGGACAGGGATTGGAGCCAAACCTCAGCTGCTCCAGAAACTACCTGAGAGCAAATATCAGGGATTCTGTCCTGTGGGAGCAGAAAGCTGGGGCTACCAGCAACAGAGCAAGCTGCTTTAAAACAGCTAGATGCTCCTCGGCTTGGAACGCTGGAACCTCAGCATCCAGCTCGGGCTGCTGTACCCAGGTGGGAACAGAGCTCTGCAGCTGGGCTCGAGGGGCATGGCCACCCCTGAGTGAGCTCTGATTCCATGCAGATGCAGGAATTTTCATGTGTCCAAGAGGAGCCGCACAGTGACAGCCTCTCATACACTCACACTTCATCCCTGCAAAACTTCAGAAATTTACGTTTAAAAAAACACTTCCAGCATGGAGCAGTAGCTGAAGTCCCATGTTACAGGCATTACTGCCACCCCAGTCCATGTCTGAGTAACTAACACAACACATGGACAGCCTGGGTGTCCGAAAGAGAGCCAAGGCTGCTCTCCTGAAGCCAAGTGCTTGTGCATAATTAAAAAAAATGAAGTTTTGGATCAAATAAAGCCATTCATAAATCCAGCTTTAACAGCAGCAGCAGAGTGCAGAATACAATCTCTCTTTGGAGGTTGCTGCACCCCAAGTTGCCCAAGCAGCTTATTTTGAGGATTATTTTCTAATCATAAAGCAATTAACAGCAGGCTGTAATTGAGCATCACCAAATCAGTCTTCCTCCAGCCATCTCTCCCTGGGGGAAGTGCAGAGAGGCTGCTGCTAGCAGCTTCCTTCCCATTCCTTCCTCTTGCAGGAGGAAGAACAAGCTGGCAGATGGGATCCCCATCTCTGGCCCATGGATGGGATTTTGGAACCATTTCCAGCTCTCAAGGCACCAGAATCCAGCTGACTTGAGCAGGCTGGCAGCTACGTTCTCCAACACTGGAGTTCTCAAACTCCATCATCCAAGCATCCTATGACAAATCCTGCACTGAGGGTTTCTGCCTTTGGAAAGGACTGTTTTCTACATGAATAAGTGGCTCAGGTTATTGGCTTGCATCAAAACAGAGCAAGTCATCACTCACAAGGGAAGTCAAACCAGTAATTTGCTACAGTTCATTTCTTCAGCTGCAGAGCGCACAGGAAATGTACTTTATAAAGAAACCCAGGCTGGCTGATCCTGCACTAGCACAGACTAATGCAGATGAAACAGGAACTGGTGCGTCAGTGAAGGCATTTGCTCCTTTAGAAATTCATCAGCTTAATGAGAAGAGCCTTCACTAAAACCTGTCCAGCTCCTCCGTGCCAGAGACGCAGGCAGCGACCAGGCCACGAGGACATGGCTAACGCGGGGCAGCAACAGGGAATGGCTCCAGCACCAGTGACCTTCTCAGGTGAGCTCATGTTCACCTGCACGGGCACCTCACGCTGCGTCCGCAGGGATGGGAGCACTTCTGCTGCCCACGGGCACCCTGGGGCACGCAGGAGACACAGCCACAGCCCTCACACCACAGACGTCATTGCCCGTGCAGGGTCCTGTTGCTCCTGCTCCGTCAGAGAAAGCACCAGCAGGAGAACACTCGCAGCTGACTGAAGAGCTGCAGACTTGAGGCATAGGGCTGTAGATATGGAGAGCACGAGCCCTCCAGGAGCTGAGGTATTAAGCCCCATCTGTGTCCTTGCTGCCGGACATGAGAAGCCTATTTCAGCTGCACGTAATCTCAGGATGTGCAGAGTTCATTATCTGGCTAATGCAGAGCCCATGTGTTCTGTACAGGTAGAGACAGCACACAAAACAGCTGCAGCAAGCAGATTTAAATAAAATAAACTAGGCCCCATGTGATGGTATAACTCCATCCAGCAGCCAAGAACCTCTCAGCTGCTTGCTCTCTCCCCCACCAGTGGAATTGGGGAGAGAATTGGAAGGATTGGAGAGCTCATGAGACGAGATAGACAACTTAATAGTGAAAGCAAAAGCTGTTCACACAAGCAAAGCAAAATAAATTTAGATCCCTGCTTCCATGGGCAGGCAGGCAGGTGTTCAGCCACCTCCAGGAGAAGAGGGCCCTATCACATCTAACTGTGACCTGGGAAAACAAATGCCATCACTGCAAATGTCCCCCCTTCCTCCTTCTTTCCCCCACTTATCTACTGAGTATGATGTCATATGGACTGGAATATCCCCTGGGTCAGTTGGAGTCACCTGCCCCTGGCTGTGTCCCCTCCCAGCCTCCCACACATCCCCAGCATGGCTGTATGAGGGGCAGGAAAGGCCTCGGTTCTGTGAAAACTCAGCAAGAACAAAAATATCTCTATTTTACCAACCGTGTGCTCAGCATATATCCAAAACACAGCCCCAAATCAGCCATTGTGAAGAAAGTTAATTCTACCCCAGCCAAAACCAGCACCCTCCAGCTTGTGCTCATCCAGTCTGCAGGGTACAGGTGAGCAGCTCCCAAAGTCTTTTACAGTCAGGAGCAGAGCTTGTCATCCACACACTCCTGCTCACCTTGATCACAGCACCATTGATGGCAACTTATGGATAAAACAGAACACATCAATTTTTGGGATCAAAGTCTTACCTTTCATACCTGAACATGAAAATGAGAAATACTCAAATGTTCAATGCCAGTCTGGATGGGGCTTGGAGCAACCTGGGATAGTGGAAGGTATCCCTGGCCATGGCAGGGGGGTGGAACAAAATGACCTTTAAAGTCCCTTCCAATGCAAACCCTTCTGTGATTCTACAATTTGTGTGACTCCGTTGTGTCACCTGGCCCCATGAGCCCAGCAGCTGCACATGCCATTAGCAATGCATGGCTGCTGTGTGAAGATCCTGTTTGTTCCTCACCTGCAGGGCACTGGCACCCTTCCTCTACACAGAGCTACCACCAAGTTTCCCAAAGTCCCCTATTCCTTTTTGGCCCAAAGTAGCCTTTCTGTAAGTGCAGCTTGGAGGTACTTGGTACTGTACAAATACCTGCTTAATCACCATGGAGGCAGAATGAGCTCCAAGTCTTGCCTGGGAGGCCACAGAACTCCCATGGGGGCCCCTCAGCTCCCACTGTGCTGCTCTCCATGCTTGCTGGGAAAAGGGGAAGTGTAGCTGCAATTGGGACACCTCCACTTGAGTTCAAAAACTAAATGAGTAAATAAACGTAATTCAGGAAAACATAGAAAAAAAATTTGTTTATACATTATTTGTAATAGTTTTCAGAAAAACCAGTTTCCAGGTTCTTTGTCTGCACATCTCTCCCATCTATTGCCCTGAGACCTTGGCACAGCCCCTGATGCTGCGTGGATCCTACAGGCACTGGGTGCACTGTAGGCTGGTGACACTGTGGGACACCCACCTGCCCTGCCCACTGTGGGCAGGCTGGGCCAGCACAACCAGCAGAGACCTAGAGCTCCAGCTGGAGCTTGGAGACCCTCAGCCCCAGGAGCAGCTCCCTGTGCTCCCAAGGGAGCTGCTAAGCCCTTGGGTGGATACAATCCCCTCCAGCAGCTGAGGTTACAGCTCCTGAAAGCCGATCGCATTCCTGGGCATCGGCTCAGCGCAGGTGCAGTCAGAAATAGCCCAATGTATGGCCTGGTGGCATTTCCAAAGAATACGCCTGGGAGCAGACAGTGGACAGAGAGGGGCCACGGATGGCAGGACAGGGAGCGCCAGCATGGACCTAGGTGCCTCCAGAGGCAGTCCCTGGGCAAGTGCTGTTGGGAACTGGAAGATTAGTGGGATGTCACCCGATGTTGTGCAGCTCCAACCATCCGTGCTGGGCACACAAAAATGCAGCACAGTCTATTTTGGACTTGTTCTCCCACCTTGCATTAGCATGCAGAGACGCTGACTCCAAGCTGTTTGCAGAAAGACTGCGAAATAGTAATTAAGTTGGATGCCTGGTGTTAGTGGACTGAAGCATCTAGAAAGCAGGCCAAGAAAAATCTCAAGCATTCATCTTCTTTGCAGGAACATTCCATGGGAGCAGGCAGGTGTGTTAAAAAATACAGCTATCACACCAATCATCCCCACCACTTTATATCAAGGTACAGTATTTTTGTGCCCCTGGTAAAGCAGAAGAGGTAAAAGGAAGAGGAGTGATTTATGTTATTCACAAGCTGCTGGCTGCAGCACTGGCTGCATGGACCCACAGAGCCCTGAATGCCTTTGAAGGTGAGGTCACAATGTGATGTTCCAGGTTTTACATTGGTGGTTTCTATAGACAGTGAGCATGCAGCCTTGAGTTTGCTGCACAGAGTAGTAGTGTGATGGATGGCTTGATGTACTGACACTAAGGGTCTATTAAGCTCATAGCAATTAAAATAAAAGCCTTGAGCTTAAACTTAATGGTTCCACAGTCATAGCTTAGGGACAGGGGAGAGAGAGGAAGAATAAAGGATTTTCCAGACTGAAAAAGCAAAGGAATACACACCTTGTAAATTTGTTTCACATAGAGATGTAGATGAAAACCTACCAGCAGTTTTTCCTAGAGGTTTTGCTGTCTATCTGTGTGCAGGGAGGGGGCATCTGCCATGAGGAGCCATGCAGGAGGATCACAGAGCAGCAGACACGGCCCTGTGGCACAGCAGGAGCTGCTGCTCCTGCCAAGGGCCCGTCCCTGCAGGGACACCCTCTCCACACAGCAGGGTTGGAGCAACACAGGCTCCTTGTAAAGCCCCTGATCCCACCACACGATGCATTCCTAGTGCAGGGGAAGGGTGGCCTTTGGAAACACAGGTCTCCCTGCCTCCTGTGCCTCAGCCCAAGGCACAGCTGGAGCTGCTCATTCCCAATAAAATGTGTTTGACACCAACCCAAGAGTCCTAGCTCCCCCTTCCCAGCACTCAGATGGGGTTTCCTTAAAGGAGAGGCAAACATCTGTCACTCCAAGCCAGGGGCAACTGCTTCCCTTGTGCCTGGAGCTGGCTCCTTGATGTCACACACCAGCAAAGCTACGGAGCAGCACCAGAAGATGCTGAGCGGACATGTCTCTCCTGGCACTGCTCTAAACCAAGTCTTACAAGTTGGAATTCTACAGGCTGCTACTCTGCCTGTTGTTTTTCCAGAAACTTGTTTTACTTAATTAAAACCCCGTCATTACCTGACTAGTACTTTCTTTGCAAAGAAACCCCAAGGACACAGCAGTAACAACAAGAAGTGATCCTACCAGCTTTTCCAACTCAAACCAAGTTAAAAAAAAAAATCCAATTTTTCCAGTTTTATGCATCCACAAATGACCAGCAGTGTTTGTACATTTTTCCAGTACCTACCCTCTGCAGAACAGATCACATGCCAGCAGACAGGAAGTTTCACAATAGAAAGTGTCACCAGTCACAAACCTCTGCTGTGCCCAGGATTAGCACGAGTGGTGTCAGTGTTGAAGTCACCTCATGGACTCATGGACAAAAATCTTTGTGCAGCTGCAAGTGAAGCCCCAGCATGACGGATTTTATAGCATTCCCATACAATATTACCAGGTTACCCAGAACAGCTGTGGCTGCCCCTGGATCCCTGGCAGTGCCCAAGGCCAGGCTGGACATTGGGGCTTGGAGCAGCCTGGGACAGTGAGAGGCATCCCCATGGCAGGGGTGGGATGGGATGGACGTCAGGGTCCCTTCCAGCCCAAACCATTTCATGTCATCTTTCAGGAAAGGACAGTCAATGAGCAGCTGAAGGAAACATTTCAGTCCTATCTTATGGAAAACCAAGCAAAACAACAAAATTCAATCCTCCTGCATGGAAAGAATTAGGTACAGACAATTCTCTGAAATAATGAGCAGCTTTATAAGTGATGTACCAAAACTCCAGACACACTAGTCTAATTGGGAATCTAGGTAAGTGTGACATGTGGGACATGGGAAGTTGTGTAGTTCTGTTTTTCTAGTTTTGCAGTTCTTTATCCAACTGTCATGTTGTCTTCAGCCTGGCAGACTGTGTTGGCAGCTCAGCTCAGACACATAAGAAAAGAAATCACCTGTGGAAAGTCAGCTGAAGGAGGCCAACAGAATAGTGATATATGACAAATGTATATACCCATATACACATGCAGAGGTTTGGCTGGAGAGCACAGAGAGAAGGAAAGGTTTGGTCTAATCCAGGCCATCCCATCATTTTCTTATTCACATGTTCTCCAGATGTTCCTGTTTCCCCCTGTTTACAGACCTGCTCTGTACCTGTAGCTCAGATCCCATTGTGTCCCTGGAGCAAGGGCTGCTTCTGCTTCTCGAGGCCCTGCCCTGCAGCCTGTCACCCCCCTCCTGGCCAGGTCCTACTGGTACCAGCAGCCAGTGTTCTCTGTGGGCTGACGTGTGGTGGGCAAGATCTTCCCACTCTGACTTCCAGCTCTGGGCTTGGAACTCCTGTGGGCCATTGTTCTCCTACTCCCCAAGGACTGATGGGCACAGCCAATCTGTCTGATCTCAAGCATTAGGTGCTTCTTCAAGTTGTCCCTTCTCCTCCAGCTGGGCCATGCCAGCCCATCCAGGATTCACAAGGGCAAGGACAGATGTCAGGAATGATGGTGACATTCACTATCTTTGTCCCAAACTGCTCACACACACAGTGAAGAAGTTCAGAGGATGCAGTATGCTGCTCCTTTAACCAGAGCACTGTCCAGACAGGAGCCATGGATTGGCCAGGACTCCTCCACTGGCAAGGACAGGACATTCTGGGCAGCAGGTTTATTTATACTCCTGATCTAGCTAATAGGAATTTGGGTCCAATCCAAACACTCTTGATATAATAAAATCTTTAGCCAGAGTTAAGCAGCAGTTCTATGGGCAAGATCAAGAAGGAAGCTGAAATGTTGCTGCTGTGGTTGTCCAGACACCCTGAGAACGCAGCATGAATATGTCATGTTCTGGTTATTTATTCCAGCCAGGCTTGCTGAGATGGAGTCATAACCCAAGTAAAGCAAGTCCTTCATTACACCCAAGCAAGGGGTGAAGTCCCATGACAGAACGTATGAAAAAAATCCCATTTTCCCATCAGGATTACACAAGCATTGACCATCCCAGTCCTACTGCATTATGACAGTTTAGATAAAGAAGAGAGTCTACAGGAACAGCACTGGCTTGCTCACTCAGGGTCCTTCAAGCATGAAACAAGAGCAGAGCATTCAGGGGACAACATAATGGACTACACTGCATAAAGCATGGCCTTGACAAAAGGCTCTTCCTAGTGCTTACTTTTGTTTTTTTGACAGAAAGTTCATCCCTCCCCTTGTCTAATACCATCACAGATGAAGTCTTGTCTGGACAGCGATGACTGAAAGGTTGTGAAATGATTCCAGGTTTTATCCTGGATTTTCCCATGGATTTCTATTCCCAGTCATGCCACATCCTGTATTTTTAGGTACAGTATTTTCATCCCAGGCAGATTGTTTGATGAGAAAGGGATACCCATCCCCATCCATTACAAAGAATCAGCTCTCATGTTTCCACTCCCACCTAATGTCCTCACACACAGGTGAAGCCCAAAGAAAGTTAATTTGATCCAGGCCATTCCCCAGAGAAACACTGAAAATTTAGGTACAAACCAAACCTCAAGTATCGTGAGAGATACTGAAATACTGCTCCCCAAAGACAGTTTTTGGTACAATCATTTTGAGGAGCCATAAAGGGCCCTCATAAGAAATCCAAACCAGAAGGATCAGAGGGAGGGGAACAAAGGACCCCCAAGGGCCCTGAACTGTTACAGGTAACTGCTGGGCACCAGCACAGACATATGATAAATGTCATCCTAATTCCAGTGAAAGTTTTAGTTCTTTGACCCAAGGAAACTGAAAGCCTAGGAGCTGTCAGTCTTCCAGGCACACAGGGTTAGTTCCAACACACACAAAGTCCTTCAATACTTGCCGCGTCCCAGCTGTGAACGGCACAGGGCTACAGGTTTGTCAGCTCCTTGAACAGGCAGTGCTGCTTCCTGACAGTGTCCTGCCTGGCTTGCACCTCCCTCTGGGAATAGGGGCTCCAATTCCCACAGTTCCCAAAAGAGTTTGAAATTAAAGCTTCTCACCACCTCTGAAATTACCCTCACCAACTAACAGCCAAGCATTTAAGTTTCACAGTTTTCAAACTCAGATTTAATGGAAAAACAAATGCAAACAAATAGTGGAATACAGTTTAAAATGCATCAGGAGGCTTTTCATGGGAAGCACTAGTCTAGCAATCACTCACCTGATACTGGAGGCAAAGTTATGTCTCAAACTGTGTTAAGAGATCTCGTATTTCTGGAGTCAGGTGCTCGACTGCCTTCGCAGCTTCTGTGATCGCTTTCCGGTACATCCCTTTCTTCTTGCGATTAAATCTCAGTTTGAAAAATTCCGAGAAAGGAGAGAGTTTTGAAACAGATAAGAACGAAGTCGTTGGAGAACCAAACCATGACACTTTAGCTTCTCGCCACGAAGGCTCCCCGTTCTCCTTCTGGCTGAGGTTTATGTCAAGAACACGTGCTGGCCACCACGGAAACCCATGAATTTTACCCCAGACAATATCCCCCACTGAAACAGTCTTTCCATCTTCGGTAACACATTTAGACACACTCTGGGTGTGCAGTCTGACTGTCAGTGGTGGCACAATTTTACGCTCATCTTTTGAAGATGAAGAGACAGAGGCATCATCACCAGGCAAAAAGTCGCCCAGTTCTGGTGATGTCACTTCTGAACTAGAAGACTTGGATTCATCTAGACTGTCATTGCTACACACCGATAAACTAGAAGAATCTGCTTTTCTTTTACGGTAATTCATGAGGAAAGCCAAGTTATCATGTCCATCTTTACCCTGGGGAAACCTTTTAAAGTCATCATCTTCACCTGAACTTCCTGACGATATCTCAGCCAAATTTCTGTCGGTGGACTCATCATTGTAAAACGCTCCAGGATTGGAGTCCCTGCTGTTCTGAAGGACATTGATTTCGTCAATCAGTTCTGCCTTATAAATTGAAACACTCTGACCATCGTTGATGCGATGGGGCTTCAGCCGTATCTTTGGGGGTGGGACATCCACACTGGAATGCACTGGCCGCGTGAGCTTTAGTTTTGGAATGGAAGCAAGCTGGCTGCCTGCTGACTTGTCCATTAAACATTTGGTTTGTTGACACCGTTCAGAGTCCCTGATCTCCTCTTGGTCCCCGGCTCCGTTCTGCAATGCTCGCTCTGGACAGAATGGTTTGACCGAGCCATGAACCCGGGAAGGGATTTTTACCACTTCACCTTTCCCTTGTGGAGTACTGTAGGATATTTTTATAACTGGCGTTCGATGCACCAGTTCCCCAGAAAACTTGTCATCCTCCCTCTTCTCTCTTTTGTTCCTTTTCTCCATGTAGTCAGAGTCGCTGTGCTTTTTCTGCTCCTTGTCCTGAATGCTCAGCTTCCTCCTGGTTTTGGCGTTCTGCCGCGGCACATTCGCATCCTCGGGGTTCAGAGTGTTCTTGCACTTCTCACAGAGCACCTGCCTGGGCCGCAGCCTGATGGTGCTCATGATGAGCCTCCCCGGGTCCCGGTTGCGAGACAAACGCCTCCTTGTCCTCTTTATAGTCCGTGGCGGTGGCTGTGGGACCCACTGGTTGTAGGTGTGCCGCAGCCACAGGGGCCGGGGGAAGGGGGCTCCCTCAAAGTACGGCGGGTAGGGCGGGAGGCTGCCCGGCGCCGGCAGGAGCGGCGGCACTGGCTCCTCGCCACTGCCCTTGGCAGGCTGGTCACCAGCGGGCTGCGGCTGGCACTGAGCGGCACCTCCGCCGTCGGCAGCTCCGTTAGCGCAGGCGTCAGCGGGGGGGTCCTCATGCTTGGGGAAGGAGGATGGGAGACAGAACAATCCAGACCTAAAACGGGGTAAGAAGGACAGGGAGGGAAAGAAACACAGTCAGGAGCTTTGAAAGATGCTTCTCTGGGAACCCAAAAGATCCCAACCTCCCACAACTTCAACACTTTCTCTCGACTTTTAAGACCAGGCTAATTCTGCCACTGAAAAAAATAACAGCAATGCATAAATTTGGCAAGGTGTCCTACTCTTCTCTCAAAAAAGGCACAGGGATCAAACCCTGTATTTCTATGAACTCTTTGCACACAGTTTTGCCCTAAGGAGTTGTTTCATCCCACAGAGCAGTTTACTGCATCAGCAGGCTGGCAAGGCCAGAGGAGGGATGTAATATGGATTAGCCTAGGGAGCTATGAAATGCCCTTCTCACTGTAAATGCATGGCTGATTTTCCAGCTTTTCATCCTAAACCTGAACACCTTGACTTGAGCGGATAACTTGCACAGGTTCACCAAGACACAGCTCTGCTCCTCTTCCCTGGTCTCTCCATATACAGCTGTATTTGTTACCATAAGGAACCCACTGCTCCTTCAGAGCAGCAAGGTGAACAATGATGATATTTTATCCTTCAATGCCAAGTCCCATTACAGGCCACCAAAGCCCAGATTTAGTATCTTGCCTGGATATTTGCAAAAGCAAATCCTCTGAAATACTGAAACTTACAACTGTGATTCATGTCTCCAAAATTTATGAATTTATGCCCTTGCCGTGGCATTACAAATATTATGCTAACACAGCACTGGGACAGATTCTGCCCTGAAACACTGACTCTGACTGGGCAATGCTCACTGCATTGGCTTTCCAGAGACACTTCTGCAGAGAACGCACCCTCAGTGAAGCATGTGGGGCTCTTTAATAATAACAAAATGTTGTATAGGAGAGCCACGAAGAAGAGACAGAGGAATGGAGAACAGGTACAAACGAAGTACCAGTGGGTTTTGGATGCTGCATTCCCATTCCCTTCCTTGCCAGCCATTGCCTTCTTTCCAATTCCCAGGAAGGAAGGACCCTTCCTGAGGCAAGGGAGGAGTTTCTTGGTGGTGTCACAGAGAGGGACACTCTGGTAAGTGTTAGCAGAAGGGCACAGAAGAGCAGCTGAAGGCATCCACTCACTTCCACACCTCTCACCAAGAACAGCACAAAGCCACTGCTGTGGGTTTCCTGATGGAGAGGAGACTCCAAAGTCCTTCCCCATTACTGAAAAAGTGCAAGAACCTGCTGTTAAATGACAGTTTAACTGGGAAAGGATTAAGCTGTTGCAATCATGTAATTTGAAATAAAATATGTTTGTTCTAAGAGGCTTTTTTTAAACAGAGACAACCAAAAATGTAGGTGTCTTTAAATGACAACCCAGAAAACCAGTACAGTGTGTACAGCCAGACAGGGATGTCAGCACCATTCACAATGCAAAGTGAGACCATGTCTGAATGAAATGATGGCTATAAATTATGGTTATTTTATGCAGTGAGATTGCATGACTTGGTCACAACAGAAAACTACTCCTCATGTAGACACAAGCCCACTCCCCCTGCTTGTGCAGGGCCCTGTCCTCTCCCACAGCCTGGCTCTGAACAGGCAGGTCACTGAACCCTCCAGAGTGGCACAGAGCTCTTTGCCTGGCAGAACTGGAGCACCTACAGGTTCACCCACAGGATGGTTTATGCCTGTAACATTAATGTAGCAGCACACTGTAACCTCGCTGGGTTGGACAGGGCCTCATGCCACAGAATGTGCCCGCAGACCCCAGGCCACTGCCCTCCCCAACAGCCCCCTGTGCCAGGCACCAGCTCAGCAGGGAGCCCGGTTAGAAAGATGGGCACAAACTTCTCAGTAGGACCTGTTGGGACAGGACAAGGAGTGATGGCTTCCCACTGCCAGAGGGAAGGGTTAGATGGGATACTGGGAAGAAATTATTCCCTGTGAGGGTGGGCAGGCCCTGGCACAGGGTGCCCAGGGAAGCTGTGGCTGCCCCCAGATCCCTAGAAGTGTCCAAGGCCAGGCTGGACAGGGCTTGGAGCACCCTGTAGTGGAAGGTGTCCCTACCCATAGCAGGGAGTGGCACTGGATGGGCTTTGAGGTTCCTTTGGACCCAAACCATTCAATGACTGTGCAGCAGCACCAGTGCCAGCATTCTGGGAGAAGACATGACATGCCTTGTCCAAGGGATGACACAAACTGACATGCTGGAAAACAAAGCAACTTAAAAGTTAATTTTTGGTGGCAGCATCTTCCACATGGCCAGGTATGGAACGACTTGTTTGGGGGGCCATGGCCAGGTGGGGAGAGATGAACTCTGTGAAATCCCACTATGGCACATGACATAGCAGGACTGCTCCTGTACTGGAAGTGTCTCCGAAGGCCAAGAGAGCAGTTCCATTGAGGAACCATGCTTCTCCCACATCTTCCTCTGCTGTCTTGCCCACCTCCCTATGAAACATAGTGCATTCTAGCCCTACATCTAGGGGGAAGGAAAACAGCTCCAGAGATGCCATGCACAGATACTCTCACCTTGTCAGCTATTGCCAGGCACCCGCAGTGCCCGGTCAGCACACGCAAACACAGCCACAGCCCAGAGCTGCTTTTGCTTTCTCTATCCCCCCACACTGCACACTCCAGAGGGGTTCCTCTATCCCCTCACACTCCACACTCCACATGGGTATGCACTGACAGACCAAGCTCATGAGGCTCCTGCAGCCCCCTGGGAAGGCCAACTACACCTGGTTCCATCCTACCCTGAGCCAGCTGCCATGCCTGCAGCCCCTGGCGCTGCCCCCTGCCCAGCCCAAAGTGCACTTCCATGGCTGGCAGAGCTCCTTGTAATAGGATTGCATGCCAGTGTCTTCCCATCCACAGTAGAATAAGAGACACTTCATCTGACACACTTGGTCTTCCAGGAGAAGTTCACTTTTTCCACAAGGAGGAACACCAAGTTCACCACCTTTCCCTGCACCCCCCAACTTTTGTGTGCAAATCAGGACGAAGTTCACATTATTTCTTCTGCCAACTCACTGTCACTGTTGGTCCTGCAGACCTAACCCCGCCCAGACAGGATGAAGGTGCCTGAGGTGAAGGTTAGGGGCAGGAGTGCTGTGCAGGTACACCATCTGCAGTGTCCAAGTCCAGGGTGGACGGGGCTTAGAGCTACCTGGGATAGTGGAAGGTGTCCCTGCCCATGGCAGGGGGGGAAACAGGATGAGCTTTAAGGTCCCTTGCAATCCAAGCCATGTTGGGATTCTGTGATTAAAGCAGCAGAAAATACTGCTGATGGGATTTCATCCTGCTTGTAATCCCCCTTTCTGGGGCAGCTGCAGCCAACTGGACTTGGTTACCTCAGACTAGTCTCTGCTCGGTACAGAAGATGCCATCCTCCTTTATTTACATCCCTGCATAATTAAAACCCAACTTTTAAAGTAAGTTCAATTGCAGTAAACTACCAAATCTTGTTATCAAAAACACTGTAATTGCAGTCAAAATGCATTTAAATCTCTACTTGAGCATGTACACTATAGAGCTCACTTTGAGCAGAGCCAGTTTATTGGAAGCAAATAACTGCCAGTCACTGGGCAGGCCCTGGTGCTTGCTGCATCATCCTGGCTGGGACAGGAAGGGACATGCATAGGAAGGACACGAGCATTTTTTTCTGCAAATAATTCCCCAGTGCTTGGAAGGTCAGGCATGAGTGTTCTCTACATCCTCCCATTCCTAAAGGTGCAGAGTGCAGGAAGGGGGGACAGGCAGGGAGCGGGCAGGGAGCGGGTGGGCTGTCCTGCTGCCCACACACCTGCCCACAGACTGAGCCCCTGCAAACCTGGGCAGGCAGTTCAGGGTTCAAACCGGCACCTGCCTTTATGGCAAAATAACAGAGGCATCCAGCTGGGACCTGGATGGACAGGGTGCCCTGGGTGCTCAGGGTGGCAGGCCTTCCTCCTGCTCAGCTCCCAACAGAACTCGCTACAGCTTAGGAAAAATAATCATGGAATTACACAATGTCTGCATTGAAAGGGACCTTAAAAATCATTCAGTTCCAATTCTCCTGCCATGGACTGGGATATCATTCATTAGACAACTTGCTCCAAGCCCTGTCCAAGCTGACCTTGAACACTTCCAGGGATGTGGCAGCCACAACTAAGTAAAACAGATTCATCTACTGTGTGATGCTGAAACCATTTCAAACCACAAAAGAAAGCTGAAGAACCACCATACAGGCCCTCCCTTCCTTTTGGGGTAATCTCTTTCTATGCAGGTGTAACAACCTGCTCTAGTGGCTCCTATCCTGCCAGTCCCCTCTCACTGCCCAGGGGGTACAGGTAGAGCACGGGTGACCCCTGCACAGGGACAAGCTGGTGGGACACAGCTCCATCAGCCAGGCAACACCAAGAGGGGAAACAGCTCTGCCACATATCCATTTCAGGCACTCCAAGTTCAGCACCAAGTGGATAAATTCCTGCCGCCTTTGGGACACATCCTGACCTTCACCTTCAAATCACTGCCAGGCCGACTCCTGTGTTCTGCTGTAGGATGAACAAGATCTCTCCTCCCCTCCACACCCCAGACCTGGGATGACTGCAGTGCTCGCTCCAAGTCCCCAGGGTCCACCAGGAGCCAGGTACCTGCCTCACACACAGAGTTCCTTCCTGAGGGCCACAAGCAGAGGCTGTGGCTCTCCCCTTGTGCTGCCCACCACCCCTCCCTGCCCCACCATGGTCAGCACAGGCAAGCCAGTGCTTGGCATCACCATGGGCAGGATTCGGCACCTGGGGATGGCCACAGAATAAGTACTGACCCTCACGGACAGCCCCAATGCTCAGAGGACAGGTCATCCACTGCCCCCCTCTCACCCAGCACAGACCAGTGTCACCACTGACAGGACTGGGGCAGCACTGGGCTGCAGAGCTACCTTAAAGCCTGGGAAGAACACCCATCTGGTTGTTTCTTGGACCTACTGAGGGAAGAGGGAGAAAGAAAGACAAAGAAAAATAATGGAAAAAGGCTAGGGTGAAAAAAAAAAAAAACAGGTAAAAGCAGTGTTACTGCAGAGAAAGACAAATGAAATGTGAAAAGGCAGAAACAGCTTGTTTAGGGGGCTCAAGGGACACCAACTGCTCTGGCTGGGACCAGACTCCAGGGTGGCTTTATGGACTCTGTGCAGTGTTAGGTGCCTGAATACTAATGAAAATTTGGCTCAAATTTTCCAGGATAGGCATGTGAAATTAAATAAATGACGTAAATGAAGCTCAGAAGTCCTGCCCCACACATCTCGGAGGAAGGAGAGAGGTGAGGCTGCTGTGCTCCCACGCAGCACTGATCTGGCATGTCCCTTACCCAGCACACAGGCACCAAACCTGTTCTTCACAGTAACACAGCCCAGCACCGGCCACAGCCCTCGGACAGCTGGACCTGCCCCGCTGTGCGCAAAACCACCTTCAGAGTCGGGGCAGGTGTGACACACGAGGGTCCCCGCCGGGCGGAGTCGCAGCCTGCGGGTGCCCTGTTCGGAGAGATGCCCCTCTCGGGTCCGCAGGAACTCGGGCAGCGCACGAACAGGGCCGGGGACAGGGCCGGGGCTGCTGCGGCCACAGCCCAGCGGGAACCCAGGCAACGCCGCGGGACCTCCCCGGGAACCGCCGCCTGGCCCCGGCCGGGGAGGTGGGGGGGTCCGGGAGGGAGAGCTCGGGGAGCTCCGGGCGAGGAGAGAGGACGGGGAGAGAAGTGAGAGAGGCGGGGGCTGCGGCCGCCAAGGGTCAGCGAGTCCAGCCCCGGGTCCAGGACACGCTCACCGGGGCCACGTGCGGGGCCGCGGCCGGTGCGGCCCCACCGGCGCCCGGGGCGGGGGCACCCCTCCGCCCTCGCCGCGTGCCCCCGGCCGGTCCCGACCCCGCCGCTTTGTCCCTCCGGGGCGAACAAAGGGCGCGGGGGGCAGCGCG
>JACBWW010000010.1:33081275-33101798 GCA_020086605.1 Lanius collurio | reverse complement strand
GTGGCCTCTGCTGGACCCTCTCCAGTAGCTCCTTGACTTTCTTGTCCCAAGGAGCCCAGAACTGGGCACAGCACTCTGGATATGCCTCACTAGGGTTGAGTAGAGGGGCAGGATCACTCCCTGACCTGCTGGCTATGGTCTTCCCAATGCAAATACTGATCCAAATGCATCCAAATGCAAATATTTACAAATAACATGTTTATTTTTACCAATGCTTTCTGGAAGGAGCCTGTGATATCCCAAATTGCTGACAGACTGAAGCATGCCTGATCCACATGGAATCAGTATAGTGTCTCTGCTGTTACTGAAGCTGAATTCTCATTGTACTTAAAGGGCTGAGACCCAACTGTGTCAAGACTTGCCAGAAAGACTCATAAATGATTACTCCCATGAGCTGCACCGTGCTTTCTTGCTTCTGTTAATCTGAACAGCAAAACAGAGCAACAAAATCTCAACTTAGTGTTTGGTATCATTTTAATGGAACTCTGTTAGTGTTTCAATTACCGTATCAAGAGGGCTCCATGAGCCAAAGTGCTGAGGCTGCCTTAGAAATATGTTGAGAGCAGGAAATAGGCACAGAGGGAAGTTCTGATGTCCCTGAGGACAGAGAAATCTGAACTCACTTTCAGAAGGAAAAGGATATTTTGAAGCATCCTCCAAACACTGATGATTGTGTTCAGGAAGTTCAGCTGGTATCCCTGCAGTGAGTCCCATGCACTCACTAAATCCAGTGCCTCTGGGTGTACCTGGGGCAGCTGGGCCATCTTGGAATATACAGAAGAAATCAGTGCCCAGATACCACTGTGGACACAGTGGACAGACATAACCACACATTACAGACATTCAAAGGAGGCATTTCCAGAGTGAATTGAATTGGGTTTGATGGGATGTTCATTTTCATTTTCCTCCTCCTGCTTTCATCATTCCCATATGCTGTTTGATGTGCTGTCTCAGTTTCTTTTCTCCGAGGGATCTAAGTAAACATGGTAAAACTATTATTTCAGTTGCTCTGCTTACTGTAATAACTTTCTGTGGATGTCAGACCTTTCTGGCCACAGCCATGGGATCCAGAAACACCTCTTATTATGAGATAGTTTAATGTTGTGTATTTTCCCTTTAAGCTCATGAAAATCCCCCTTGATTTACAGGCACCTTTTCAGTAGTCTTGTCCTGAGAGGATCAGCTGGAACATACCTGGACAGTTAGTTGAGAAAGAGTCTCAAATACAGGTACACCACTTTTTAGACGTGCAAACTGGAGCAAACCAACACATCTTGTCATCAGGAAACCCAGCAGAACATCTCCAGCTTTCCCCATACACATCTAGATTACAGAAGGGCAGGTGCTGTGTCCTCCTCCACCCTGGGGAAGGCAGCAGGGCCCTGCCTGCCCCCAGGGCCTCCTGCCAGATGTTCTGACCTCTGGCTGCCCAGATCAGAGGACAGTCAGTTATTTATGGAACACAGCTCTGCTGGGAAACACTGATGGGTGCTGACTCAGGAGGCTCGTGGGGTCATGGGTGGCAGAGCCAGGGCAAAGCCCCACCTCCACACTCCTCATATTCCCAGATTTCTGCTCTTTGGCACTCTGCTGCCAGGCTAGGCCCTTCCCTCAGCAGTTTCCAAATTAGGCTACAAAAAATTTTTCTTTGCTCTGCCTGGTTGAATGCCTTTAAAACCTCAAAAATATCTTGTGAAGCAAATTATTTCCTAGACCAACCACCTTACCCATGCTTCAGGTTAATAAATCCCAAGGTTTTTCACCAAGAGAAATTATTGTGGTTGCTTTGAATCATTTTATAGGCACTTCATTTCTGGCTGTGCAAAGCTCCCCTCTGCGCTGCGTACGGGACATCTGCCAAGTCTATTTTAACTGCAGTGCCTGTGCTGCTGCAGTCACTCAGCTCACAGAGCGAGAATCCTATGGAACAAACCCATTTCCAGAACTCTCCCTTATGGCACTATCACCAAGGGTGGTGACAGAGCAGAATGGATGGGGCTCACATCCATCTGACACACAGGGTATTTACTTTGGGGAAAGCCAAGGTGTGCAGTGGCACCACAAGTACTCACCTGTCCTACCTTTAGTACAGTTGCTCAGAAACAGGATTCTAAATCCAAGACAATCCCGTAATTTTTAGGAAATATATCGTAAACTGTATTAAGTAAGAACAGCTGCCTTGTGGTTTTTTTCTCTATTCCAACAACTATTTGAAAACTGAAATCTTTGGGGTTAAATGAAGGAATATTCTCTGTCATACCTGAGGAATATGAAAACTGCTTCTAACACATGGCAAGAGAACAAAGAAATACACTTAGCATGAGAGCAAAATGAAACGTAAGCAAAGTATGAGAGTTCGTTGCAAAGTTGTCATTAATTTCATTGTCAGGCATGAAACAATCCTAACCCAGGCGTGTAAGGGGACAGCCCTCGTGCAGCTGCGGCCCGGGGTGCCCGCCGTGCCCCGGACAGCCGCTCCCCGCAGCGGCGGGCAGGCCGGCTATCCTGGCGGGGAGCGCCAGAGGACAGCATTGCTTTGTGCTGCAGCCGGGCGGCTCCGGCAGCGCTGCTGGGAGGCTGCCCAAGGCGGCGGCAGCCACGGCTGCTTCCGTCACACTAAGCCCAGGGAAGGGCTCACGGAAAGTAGTGACTAAATGAGGCTACGGAAACAGGTATCAAAAAGCAGCACGACGATGCAGAGACAAAACTTAGAAGTGAAGGTACAGAACAGGATTTACAAGATGCAGAATTACATGCGTTTCCCAATTCCCCCCAAAAAGCTTGTGAATATTGCGGGGTGAAAAAAACCCAATTACCATGGCAGTTATTGACCAAAAAATAAAATTAAGAACATCTCCAGTGGGTTTATTCTCTCCTTTACACAATCAGGTACTTTGCTGTTCCTGAAAGCATTCACCAATACATTGTCTCCAATAGGGTTTGTATTATTTGCATAGTGCAAAATGTGTCACATAAAACACCCATTAAGTGCTTTCTGTGCAAATGTAAAGTAACCTAACATCTTGTATTTACATCTAGTATTTTATCATATCACATATACTAGAAATTTTAAGAAGTTACCTGTAGAATTTTACAGTCCACTGTTATTCAGTATTATAAAATCCAGTTATTTTTCTGTAGAAAGAATCTGGATATTCAAGGGTACAATTACCAAAATAGGAATACAAAAGGTAGCAACTGAGACAATAAAAAAGACTGAGTGTGATTTAATTCTGGAGAAAAAAAATGTTTTCAATAATAGAAAATAGAAAAGTTGGTTTGTATTCTATACACATGTCAAAAATCAAATACAGATTTGACAATGATGCACATTAAACTGCTTTTGTGTTTTTCAGTAGAAAAGCAGAGTTTTCCAGCACTTGCATGATCCTTATTACACACCACAGAGGCTTGGTCACCTGCACAGAGGAGCTGCCTTGGTACAGAGCTGTTCTTCCCTTTTCCAGTGATATCCTGGGCTGCACCAACATGTTTGTCAGCAAGAAATTCTTTTACATCTTTTATTGTTTCTTCTTTCAGCTCCTGAACTCTTGGCTTGTCCTCTTCCTTAGGCCACTCTCTTGCAGATCCACACTGGACCATGACAATTCACTCAAGTTCAGCTTCCCAACAGGAAGCATTTCTGTGGAATGAAAGGGAGATTGCTGCAGTCCTGTGTACCAACGAAACTACTTGTGCAAAACACGGAGTGTGTAGTGTCAGTCAATCAATCCAATGGAAATGGGGTTCACTGGTCTATTTTCTTTTAATATACATTTTATTCTCAAGGATTTTTCACAAAGCAATCTGTGTTCTGGAAGAAGCCAGCAAACTATTGATGTACATGAGCACAGCAGTGGCTTCCTTCTGACAGATAATTAATGGATCTCATCATTAATGGATTCCCATAGTTAATGGATCTCATAATTTGGCAAACCTTTCACTTGAATTTTATCCATCCCACCATGTAGAAGCTAGTCCAACTTACAATCATTTTTGTTAAGTGTTCAGTATTTCTGACTCATGCCAAGTCTGAGAGATCCCTGTCCTTAACACCCTGCAGAAATGAAGTTCTCAGAATTGTGTCCACGTCCTGCTGAGGGTCCCTGGTTGCCCTCACCACGAACACATAGGCCTGAGCACAACCTCCCACTGCTGCCTGAGCCTTTGCTGTCAGGGCTCACCCAACACCCTGCACCTGATGGAAAGTCCACCACACCCCCCAGCAAGGTTTAAATGTGTCAAATCCACTGTATAAACAACAGGGAATTCTGAAACAGAGCAGGGCATGACAGCGGAAAATCCCAGCTCTGTACTGGGATCTCTACTTTGAAGAAAAACAGAGTGGAAGCCAAGACTGACGTAATAAATGTGCATATAAGGACTGAGTTAGAGCCATATTTAATCCCAACTTCTCTTGCTTCAATTGCCTGCAGCATTTGTAGCCTGACAGTGCTGACTGGGGTATAAATAAGTATTACATGAGCTGTGTATGACTGAGTTGAAGATGGAGCTCTCTGCATGATGAATAGGAGTTAAAAATATGTTCCATGTATCAGAGGAAGCAAAAAGGCAAAGCAAACAGCTACAATAATCATTAACATAATACGAGAGTCCCGATGCAATCTATGAGTCAAAACAAGAGAGATCTTTTAACATAACCAATGCAAATTTCAAGGCCAGATTAGATGGGGTTGATGTCCCTGCCCATGGCTTTAAGGTCCCTTCCGACCCAAACCCTTCTGTCATCCTGTGATTCTAAATATGACATAATGTCATGTAATGATGACAACAAAGAAATTAAAGCCTTTGCACAGCTTGCATTTCATCCTAGCTGGCCTCTCAGGTTAAACAAACTTAGCATTATCTCGAATTACACCTTTATAGGTAGAGAACTGAACTCATTCAATGATCTTTCATATTTACCTGCTGCTGATTAATTCAAGGGTACATTGACACTGTGCTCCAAAGCCTGACTCACTCACTGGGAGCTGTGTTTGTGCAAGGAATTCTTTGGATGCCCATGGAAGTGCCCAGCTCATCAATAGCTGATGAGCCAGAACCCAGCCACAGTCTTTCAGGCAGGTCTGTGCCCAGAGCTGCTGCTGCCACAGTCACCTCTGTGATGTCCAGAGATTGTGAGGTTTGGCTCTATCCAAACACGGGTTTGGCTCTATCCGAGCTGCAGACTCAGGGGGTTCCCTGAATCCTGGAGCAGACACACACTGGGATTCCACCTCCCTCCTCTGCTCACATTTGGGAGCAGAAGCATCATTCTGAGGCACTCTCCATTATTCTCTGCACACAGTGTGTAGCTGCTACTCCTTCCCCAGCTCCCACCCAACACAAACAGATGGGCCTCGTGGGAGGGAGCAGAAAACTCTCGCCTGTTACAGAAGGTTCCCAAACCTCATGTATGTGCCCACAGATTCTAAATATTAAGACCATGGGAATATTTTTCTTTAAATATACACTATCTAAACTATCATTAAATGTGGTCACAGAACTAAGTTAAAATGCTGTTTCAGACCATCATTTATACTTAGTTTGTCATTCTAGCCTATTGGGTTTGAGTTAAACAGAACAGAACACAACTCCATGTACTTGTGCAGACAAAAATCAGCAGGAACAACACTTGATTTGCCTTTTGAAGGATAGTAATCAAATCCTGAGAACTTTCAAGATTGTATATCGCTGAAGGGGAGTTAAAAACCCAAAGTCACTAGCTAGAGTGATTCAAGTATGCTGTGTTTGTTTGGAAAGGAAGGCTGTAACAAACAGTAAGGGAGCTTGGGAAAACAACAGGAATAGCCCACTTTACCACACAAGCAACCCACACTTTTCAATTCTACTCTGCTCATTTCCAAACAAAACTCATTAAAATGCCAGTATTCACTAAAACCCCTGAAACACGTAATGAAACACACCCTCCACAACTGCCTCCTCAGAAGAGGAACCTGTGATTTATTTCCATGATTAGCAATGGCCTGTGCTGATTCACAGAATCATGATATGGTTTGGATTGAAAGGGACTTTAAAACCCACCCAGTGCCACCCCTGCCATGGCAGGGTCACCTCCCACTGTCCCAGGCTGCTCCCAGCCCAATGTCCAGCCTGGCCTTGGGCACTGCCAGGGATCCAGGGGCAGCCACAGCTGCTCTGGGCACCCTGTGCCAGGGCCTGCCCACCCTCCCAGGGAACAATTCCTGCCCACGATCCCATCCAGCCCTGCCCTCTGGCACTGGGAAGCCATCGCCTGTGTCCTGTCCCTCCAGCCCTTGTCCGAAGTTCCTCTCCTGGTCTCTTGAAGTCCCTTTAAGTACTGGTGCATGGACAGTTCTGTGAAGTAAGGAAAGGGAACTTCAGAGTTCTGGCTCTATCACTATTACTAGATTTAAAACTATACTAGGACTGGACTTCCAAAACCACAGAATATCTTTTAAAGCACAAAAGTATGCTTTTAGAGGTCTATTTAATTTATCAGTGGTCTCCTTCCTGGAAAACTCTGTAAATGTTTCCAGATGATGAATTTATACTATTTCTGCTGTGGCTGGCAGTGGGTATGAGGAACACTTTCTGCAGTCAGATCTCCTCTCCCGGTCCACTTCAGTCTTACCTACCACAGTTCCCATCTCTCATGAGCCTTGCTGAGGGAGGTATCAATGTCTGTGTGGAGCTCACAGAATCTGTGGTCTGAACTGTTCTTCTGAGAGAACAGTTTAGCTTGGAAACCACTGAACAACTTAATTCTCTAATCCTTCACATCAATCTCTCTACAGATCACATGCAATGTAGCTTTCTTGCAAGTAAAACAGCCAAGTTAGGAGGGTCACACAGATGGTATCATGGTCTGGAACTCCTCTCGAGATCCCAATAACTTAAAATGTTAAGTAAGCAGGCATTAACCTACTGTGCATGCTAAAATAAATGTTCACTAACATGGGAAAAATGATACAAATATTAAGCACAGGTAAGGCAGATAAAATGTGTCTCCTTCGAAAAATGCACTGCTTTCTGTCAGGTCATGCTAAAAGGTGGTAAAATTTGAAGGCAAATAATGGTAATTAAGCAACACTTAATTAAAAGAGAACAAGAATTAAAACCAAGGTCTTAAAACACAAAGACAATAATTGTGTGTCCTTCTGGGAATGCATGTGGTTGCCTATAATGATACCACACATGGAATTGAGATTTATTAAAAAAAAAGAGTTGTCTGTACATCAGTATCATAACTTTGTTTCCAGTCTCACAATATTTTGAGCTGATATTTTTGTATTTTAATGTTTCAACATGTTTTGCATTTCAAGTGGCTTATTTATACCCCAAATTTACTGCATTTCCTTGAATGATATCACATTTTGACAACCCTAATTCCTGTCTGATAGTAATGGTACCCACAGTAATTAGCCTTCATTACAGGAAAGCTTAAGTATGAGAAGAGGCATTCTGTGGGAATATGCCCAGTATTTCTATTATTAATGGCTTCTGGAATCCATCAGACATAAATAATGCATCTTTCCCTCTCTGCTGACAACTTCTTAATTCTACCCTCCTAATGTAAATTTATAACTGCAATACTGGGGGAAAAAAAAGAGAAAAGTGTGAGAACAGACAAACACAATTTGCTCTAAGAACATGAGCTCAAACACCCCATGTAAACATGGACAACACTTTCAGGCTTCTGGTGTGTGGAAGAACAATATTGAGCAGCTTCTAAAAATTACTTATGAGGTATTTGCAGTGTACTAAATTATTTTTTATAGTAGGTCAGAGCATCAAGTTGCACACAAATGTGATGATTATGTCCCTTGACACATGGGCACACAGAAGGCATTTCCCCTATTTGTATCAGCCAGTAGTGTATTTCCATTTCTACCCAGAGTCTTCTGCTAATCAACTGTCCTCTTTCATTCCCTAATATCCTAATTCCCCCTATATCCCCTGTAAAATGTCATCTACCTGTACACATTCCTCTCTGCTGTTGGGATGAAGTGCCTGCTGTGCAAACAGCCACTTCTCATCCCAACAAAACAGCCCAACCTTCTGCTCCTGTTTCTTCTCTCCTGACTCCAAAGAACAGCCTCTGCTGAAAACTTCATCTTGTGTTTCTCTAACCACATTCATTCCACGGTCCATTCATTCCATGGACTGAATGCTTTTGTCTCCCACACAAACACAACCTCTTCTCCTCCACCCAGGGCTCTGAGGTCCCATGGTTGATGTTTTGTCAAATCATTGAGGTGTTTCTCTTTGCTTATTTCTCCCAGCTCCCAAGATCTCCTTGGCTGCAAAGCTGGGTGACACTCCTCAGTGAAAAGGCCACAAGAAAATTGTCCCTTGGGTCACAATTTCCTTCAAACAAATTCCAGTGAAGGCACACAAATATAACTCCAACACACCTGAAGTGGCCGGCTCCATTCACAGAGGAGCTGTCCATTCCCAGAATGCCCCAGTAAAGGGTTTTAGTCCCTTTTGTACAACACCTCAAGGTGGAAATTCAAGGGGACAGTGGCTCAGATTGAAGGCTGTCAATGCAGTCAAATTTCTTCAGGACCAGGAATATTTAGCAAAGCTGGGATCCTGGGCCGGCCCAGGCTGAAGGGACCTCCAAGGACCCAGGGCTGTGAAAGGTGGGTGAGTGCTCAAGGGCCCAAAGCAGCTGAGCCAAAGAGAAGGGCTTGGATTTGGTGTGTTTCTGATTTCTGTGATAATGGCCAGTAGTACATAGGCAGACACTATATACCATCTTAAATTATTTAGTTGGCCAAGTCTAGGGATTCTCAACTAGCCCAAAACAGACTGTCTTGCTTGTAGTGATTGCCTGCATGCTTTTTCTTCTTTTACCCTTTTTGGGACTTACATTGTCTTGTTGCTTAATAGCTTTACAAACTTTTCATGTCTTTTTAAATTTGGTTTTTAAATTTTGACTGTTTCTCTAAGCAAATTGTTTGCTCCATTCAAGCTTAGTCAGACAAAATGAATTCTGTCAGCTAACCCAGTGCTACCACCCACTCATAAATGAATGGAATATTTTGATAAATAATCTTTTATACTGTATTGTTTTTCTTCATATGAAAAAAAAGGAACTGAAGTTTTTAATTGAAGCTTTCCATGTTTTCTTTATATTTAATTGCTCTGACTTTCTGCTGCTGCTGAAATCATTTGGTCTATCCTGCATCACCTGGAACTGTTCTTGCCCAATGAAACCATGAGCCAACATTCTCTCACATGCAGAAATATGTGCAGCAGAGGTCAGCCAGCTAGAGAGAAGTGACAGGTAGGGTGGCAGTCACCTGTCAGGTCTTTCTCACTGTCTGCTGAGATGAGAACACAGTGCCAAAGATGCACAATCCATTTCAGAAATCAGGTTTCAGCTGATTATTTATAAAAATTTGTAAATTATGTTTCATAGCAGTAGAACAAAAGAAGCAATTTCCCCTCCCTAACTAGGTTTTGCAGAATTAAATAATACTTTCCATCATTTTTAATTCAAACAAAAGCACAACAGTTGAAATCTGGAAAATCTTTAAGAAAATAAATGTACCAAGCCTCTAAGAGAAAGGTAATATCATACTTTGTCCTGACATTTATCTTAGATGGACATATGGTTTATAAAGATGTATTTTGGAAGCATAGCACCAAAAGCCCCTTAGACAATCTCAATCAGGATATATTTTTCATATTGTACTCCTAGAGTCACTGTAAATCTCCATTCCCAACTTAACTGTACAGTCCAACCTGCCTCACCTTTGACAGGCTGGCTGCTTAAAATTCTGCCTGTGTCTGTCTGCTTCCCTCATTCCAGTATAAAATAATGTATTTGCTCTTTTTGAATGTTTCTCTAAAACCTCACTTGCAGAAATGACAAACATTGCTAATGGCACTGCTCTTTGGTTCTAAATTACCAGTAATTAAAGTAGAAAGGAATGTTACAAAATAAATCTTCCAGTGTGATTAGCAGCTCCATTTGACAGTACTTCCCTAGAAATGTCAACTCCTGCAATATTTACAAGGTACACTTGAAAAGAAAAAACAAAACCCAGCATGAGAGAAGCTGCAGGCCAGAAGCAGCAGACAGAGGCACCAGGCTGCTCTGGGACACAGGGAGTGTGAAGGAGTTTTTCCAAGCAATATTATAGGGACAACAGCTGGATCCCTCTGGGCCCATTCTCTTGGAAGAGAGACCTGAGACCCGAGTGCAGACAGATTCTTCACACCAAGCAGAGGGTACATATACCCTGCTGCCTGCAGAGCTACACCCCAGGTACAGCAAGAATGCACAGTCCTGGTGCTGCCATGGAATGTGATTTGTCCCAGTTACACTGAAATTTAGAGGACAGTTTAACTGCACTGCAGACGTGCCACATACTGGCTGCAGAACAGGCATTTTATTTTAGTGCAAGTAAAGTTTATGAAGGGACAACACGGAATCAGCCTCCAATGTCTCACAGAATCCTAGAACGACCTGGGTTGGAAGGGACATTAAAGCTCATCCCATCCCACCCCCTGTCATGGCAGGGACACCTCCCACTGTGCCAGGCTGCACTGCCAGGGATGCAGGGGCAGCCACAGCTGCTCTGGGCACCCTGTGCCAGGGCCTGCCCACCCTCCCCGGGAATAACTTCTTCCTAACATCTAATCTTACCATACTCTCTTTCAGTTTGAAGCCATTTCCCCTTGTCCTGTCACTGCATGCTCTTGTAAAAAGTCCAGGAGTTCTGAGGAGAGGTCGGGAAAGAGGAATTACCTGGGACCACAGAGCAGTGGAAATGTTCCAGGCAGGCAAAATGGCCAAGAAAAATCATGTAAAGGAAGAATTTGCCTACAAAGCAAAAAATACAGCCCAGAAGTGCCATACATGTAATCATGATACAGAATAACAGAAGTGGATATAATTGAAAATACGTGTTCATTGCACAGATTAAATATGCTGCTGTGTAATATCTGCTGCTGGTTTTGTGAATGAAAATGTCTACAGAGCTTCTACAGGACAGTGTCACTGTCAAACCAGCGAGCATCCCCTGTGCTCTGACTGCGGTCAGCTCACGCTGCCGACAGGAGTGCTTGGCTTTGGGGGTGAGCAAACTGAATGTATTCCCACAATCTAAACCCAAAAGTTTGCTAAGCAAGATACAATTACCAGAACACCTTTTCATAATGCCATGAGTCACAAATTAGAAAATCACTTCAAATAATCATAAGTCACAAACGCAGAAGTGGAAGAGTTGCGTTATTAACAAGCAGAAATGGCTTTGAAAATGCACCTTGTAAAGGACTATTTGGGAATACAATTAGATTTAAAATAGTTTGTTATTAAGGAATTGAATCTATTTTTAAACATAAATGATCAAAATGAGTCACAGATGGCTTCACTTTTGGAAAAATGCAATCTCTTTTTATTTTGCTGAAAGCCACTGAGGTTTGAACACTCTGATCCAAATGCAGTGGGGAGTTGTCCAGTCCAGCAGCTGCAGCTCTGGCTGCACTGGCATGCCTGGAGGGGCAAACTGGCACTCCACCTTTCAGCATCCCTTATAAATTCAGTTACTTCAGTTTAAAACCACAGCAGCTCCTGAGAAGCTTCACTCTAGAATTGTCCCTAAATCACTCACAGTTCTAAAGAACTCTTGGGTAGAAGGAGCCACAAAGTTCTCTGGTGCCTGGGCTTTCTTTAGTGGGCTGAAGAGTTGATAACTTCTCACCCCCTTTTACAGCAGAGGAGTCTGAGGCCTGGGCAGTGAACTTTTCATCTTTGCTATTTAATGACAATTCTACATGAATCAGGTGAACTAGATTTAGGAACAGACACAAGTGAATAACAAAAGTGCTTTGCCACTGTTCAGTCTTCTGCTCCCTTTCCAAAGGTATTATGTTCATTGAACAGGTGACTTTTAACAACAACAGAAAATAAAAGTTCGATCAACAAAGGTGAACACAGAGAATTCATTCCAGGTCTAAATGAAAACATGCCCAAGACTAACAGCTGAGGCAGAATTATCATGGATCAGCCTCCAAACTGACCTCAGCTGACCTGACAGATTTTTGATTTGTATTGATAGTACCAGTGTCATAAAACTGGTGTTCTACTCATGAGAAGAGAAGACAGCAATGCAGAGCAGTTCCTTTGAGTTAGTGCTGCCACTGCACCTTTACCTCCTTGCATCCAGGTGGTTCTGATGGCAGGAGTACAGCCTAGAGAGCAATGTGGAACGGAAGAGGAGAAGTGGGCTGCAAATTAGCTCATGAAACATATATTTTTCAGAAAAAGCTCTCTTGTGAAAACATGAGTGTTTTGCAAAAATATACTAGATTTTGGCAATGCCTCCCTATGTCACAGGAACAATTCCAGGTGTTCTCTCAAGTACCAGGTGGACTGCCAGGTAATGTCCCGGTCCCTGTGACTGCAGAACGTGATGTGGGCTGCCTTGGAAGCCCTGATAGGCACAGCTCCACTGCAAGGAAATTTAGTGATGTGGATTAGGGCAAATCCTTGCATTCCATCTCCTTTAGCCAAGGTTCAGACCACTGTGCTGATCCAGGTCTCACCCTGCCCAGTGTAGGGGGAGTTGAGTCTGACCCAGCTGTGGGGCAGAGGGAGAGGGCTCTGCAGTCCATGGTGTAAATACACCCCGTGTATGTGACGGGGTGGTGGCTGTGCTCTGTGTCACTGCCCCAACCATGCCACACACCCTTGGGCTCTGCCAAGGGAACAGAGCAGCCAAAGCAGGGCTTTTGGTAGGACAGCAGCACCCTGGCCCAGCCATCCTGCCAGCCTTACCCAGGTCCCTGTGACTGCTAAAAATACCAGGAGGATGTGTGAGAGGGGTTGAGGCAAACCCTGCTGACTGCCCTGGCAGTGTGGGCTGGCTAGGACGGGCACCGCTGCCCAGCCAGGTATGGCTGTGCCCGGAGCACACGCACAGCTTGGGAAGCCTCAGTGCCTCCAGCCATCTGTCACTGCTGTGCTGCTGCCCAAAAACCTGTTCTGAATTCCTGCAGTGCTCCATAACCATTGCTGTGGCCTGAACAAAGCCTCCGGCACAGCAGGAACACCGGTATCCTTTTTTAGAGCTATCACCCACAGAGCCAGCAGAAATGGGTAAATGCCACATATGGCAGGAATCCCCTCAGCTCAGTAACAACCTGGGAAACCTGCAATGATCAAAGTATTACGGCGAAGAAATACAGACCTAGGATCTGGCCAGAAAAGAGCATTGCATGAAACCAGTTTCACTGCAGGAAGGCAGCAGGCCTGTGGCTCTTTCTACTCTGAGGGGTACAAAGATACTTCAATAGACAAATAATATTTTTTTGATTTGTCACTGCTCAGCTTGGGAAAAATAGAACAGAGTTATTCCAGGAACAGGCTGCTCATGTGAAGCATGAATGGAGTATCTGATGTCCTGTCCTTCCCCTGTCTGGGCTGCTGGCCATTCCACTTTGGCAGCCAGATGGGCAACAGTGGGGCTGCGGAGGCCACCAAGTCCAGCTCCAGCCCAAGGCCACTTCCCTGCTCTCTGATGTGCTTTGATTCCCTGTTCAAAGCTCTCCCTCAAATGATCCTTCTAGGAGACAGACACCCCAGGAAAGAGCCCTGCTTCAGGATGCTGCAGGAGCAGCTGGCACAGCAGAGCTGGAGCGTGGGAATCGTGTCCTGGCAAACAGCACCTGAGCCACGGGGGCCAAGCGGCTCCTTCCTGCGCAGGTCCCGCACACCCCCGGCTCACAGCACTGCTCTCCTCACCCTCTGGCACAGAACCCGGGGGGACCACAACGGGAATGGCTTCCCAGTGCCAGAGGGCAGGGCTGGATGGGATCTTGGTCAGGAATTGTTCCCTGGGAGGGTGGGCAGGCCCTGGCACAGGGTGCCCAGAGCAGCTGTGGCTGCCCCTGGATCCCTGGCAGTGCCCAAGGCCAGGCTGGACATTGGGGCTGGGAGCAGCCTGGGACAGTGGGAGGTGTCCCTGCCATGGCAGGGCTGGCACTGGGTGGGCTTTGGGGTCCCTTTCAACCCAAACCAGTCTGGGATTAGGTCATTATAAATAAGTAATTTCCCCTTCTTTCTCATGACACATGTTTGCAATAAATTAATCTCATTCTTTAGATAAATATCAAAGTATTTTAAGGTCTAACCACAGAATTCAACACTGAGAGCCAAAAAAGTCTTTGACATCTTCAAACCAGAAGTGAGCACTCACCAAGCTCTGCAGGAGCTCATTTATAGGATTCCTTTCCAAAATGAGAGTTTTCAATTACTTCTCCAATAAAACAGAAAAGAGCAGTAACTGTAAAAGCAAAGTTCACTGAGTTAAATAGAAACACGAGAATATTTTTCCTCCTTAATTCTTTTTCTTGCCTTTGTTTCCTTCAACAGAAAGAGTAGGAAAGGCACACAAGACAAATCCAGATTTCTCCATCATTAACATCAGTGCTGGAAAACAACACACCCCAAAGCTTCCAAGCATGACAATCTGAAGTCTGCATTTATGCCCATTCATTACACTGCTCCAATATTTAGTATTTGATCTTTGTTATCCTACTTATCACTTTGAAGTCTGATACTGACTGTCCCTGTTATAAACACAGCATTTGCTGTTGTTTATAATATTGCTGAGCTTTAGCTCTTCGGGTTGCTGAGTGCCTTCCTCCAGCTAAATCTGAGCTAAAGCTGCTCAGCCATTTTTGATAATAAGATTAGAAAGAAATACGCCCTGTTTTTATTTAATTTCATCGACTTTCTTTTTTGAAAAATTCTGGTATTCCTGTTCTGGGAAGCAGCCTGGAAGCTTTGCATAGGGCACAAAAGACATTCATGTCACATAAGATAATATTTTTTGATCTGTATGAAAACCTGTTAACATTTAGTCAAACCCTAAGCTTCTGAAAAATGTCAGCATGTCCAGGCTCAGAAAACAGTTGTTGTTGTTGTTGAGCTGTAAAATGCTCAGGGTTGCTGTGTGTGCTTCTGTTTGGAGCCTCTCCCCTGGGCTCCCAGGTGCTTGGGGTACAGGCACACTTCACCCCAGCACAAGGAGGGCCACTGACCCCCTGTACCCACAGCCATGAAACAGAGACTAGACACAGACCAGGTTTAACTATTTCCTGATATTTCACTGCTTCCATTTTACCATTGCAATAACATTCCTCTAAATCACTTTTATATCCAGCAGCAGATCAGCTCGAATGAAAGTCTCTAGACAAAAGGCTGGTGTTTTCTTCCTAGCATTGCAATTTGACTTGTTTACCTTTAAAACTCAACAAAACAAACACTAAGGAAGCTTGGTAGTTTCAGTCATAATATTTCATTACCTCTAGGAAGGAGAAACAAACATTTTGGCAGCTGTTCAACACCAGATTAACATTTGTGGCAATATTTTAAGACATTTCAATTCAGTCAAAGCCTGAAAGCACTGTGTTCACATTCACATTTTGAAGTGGGGAATTCAATGGCTTTTAAAGCAGAAAAAGGAGAGAAAGGATACCCACAGAATTTCCAAATAGCTTAGAATACAGCTTTTGCACCAACATGTAATAAGGACAAAATGCAACTAAGGAATATTCAGTGGATATTTCTGATGGGCATTTCCTAAAAGCTGAGCTGCTGGTTCAAGTCAGTGGGAAAACACAAAGAAAATAAAGTACAACACATGAAGAGACTAATAACTGATATTAGTTGTGAGGAAGATGCACACAAAGAATGCCTCTTAAAAAGGATTTCAACCCCTCATACAATGATGATCATACAACTTACAAACCATATCAAAACACTATTTAAAAACTGGACATGAGAGCTGCATTTCAAAAAACCTTGATATTTTCCAGCTATTTTTAGAGACATAATCTTCCTTTGCTGCATTTGTTTAATCACGAGTAGAGTATGTAGTGATTCACCAACAAGAGATCTTAAAACACCTTTGAGCACCTTGTTTCAGTCACAAGACAGAATCATAGAATGGATAGGTTTGGGTTGGAAGGGACCTTAATGATCACCCATTCCACTATTCCACCCCTGCCATGGGCAGGGACACCTCCCACTGTGCCAGGCTGCTCCCAGCCCCAATGTCCAGCCTGGCCTTGGGCACTGCCAGGGATCCAGGGGCAGCCACAGCTGCTCTGGGCACCCTGTGCCAGGGCTTCTCCACGCTCACCAGGAGAAATGACCATGAAGAATTTCTCCAGAGGCACCATCATATCATTGTTTGGGTTTTGTTTGGTTTTTGCTTTCTTTTCTTTTACTTTGGATAATGCTGTAGCATTTACTGACCAAGGGCTGCCTCCTTTTCCTCCTCAACATTCTCATAGAAATGTTTATTTTTAGTACCACTACTGCCAGCAAGCTGGTCTGTGCCAGTCTTTTCTTTCCTTACAGTAATTTCTTTGTTCCAGTTAATTACCACATATTGGGACTTCTTGTCTTCCACTTCTAGAGGAAGAAGCAAGGAGCTGTCCAAGGACATCAACAAACCAGGTGAGAAGTTAGTTTTGGTGGTCATGGCAAAGTGAGAACAAGTGTCACTCCTCAGGGTGATGACATAATTGTAGTGAGCCTTCCCCCTTGCACACTTCATCTGAATAGGGACAGACAATTAATCCTCCCAACAGGTGATAAATACTTTGTCAGACAACCATGAAAAGCAGAATAATGGGTCACTCTGACAGAGCTGTCCTTCACTGTCACTGAGGAGAGACACAAGGTTTGTAACGGTGGGTCCACATTTCCACTTCCCCTACAACACCATCAAAATACTCACCAAATGAAAACGGTACAAATCTCACATGAAAAAAGCAACAAGAGCTAAAAGAGCTAAAAGAGTTTAGAGATTCACCCTGTAATATCAGTTAGGTCTTTCAGTTCATCTGAGCTTCAGCAAACAACATTAAGCTTATCTACCATTCCCCTGCTCCAAAGTCAATACAAAAGAAAAAAGCATCTCAAAGTCTGACTGTTGCAATGAAATTACAGTCAGAAGATAAATACAGTTGTTATTAAATTGCCTGTATGAGCAGTGATCTTACATGTAGTAACCAATTGCATAGGGAAGCTTTATTCCTTTTACAGTCGAGAACCAGCCAAAGCAGATCTGGCAGCTTCTGAAATAAATTGTCAGGACTTGTTGATAGGACATTTTCTTCCAGATGACAGTTCTGAGAGAGAAAAACATAAACATGTTTTAAAGTCAGAAAGAGGAGCTGGTGTTCCTTGGTATGTAAAATGTCACATGTGAACACTGTAAGGAGCTCTATGTTTATGTGGGAAGAACATCTAAAGGGCATTAAAGAATGCAAAACTACATCAGTTGCACATAGAAGTGATTTATTCAAGGGTTTTTTCTTAAAAAAAAAAAGTCCAGGAATTACAGACCATAGCTGACAATCTGTAAGCTGCCCAGAGAAGCTGTGGCTACCCCATCCCTGGAAGTGTCCAAGGACGGGGGCTTGGAGCAACCTGGGATAGTGGAAGATGGCCCTGCCTAGGACAGGGGGTGGGATGGGATGAGCCTTGATGTCTACCCAACCCAAACCATCCTGAGACTCTATGAAACACTGAATACAAGGGTGCAAATCAGTCTGGCACTTTAAAGCAGGGTCACACCTGCTTGTCTGCTCCTTGAGATCTGTCCCCTGTGCATGGGAGAACAGCTAACACCCTCACACAGGGCACACCTGGAAGTGTAAGAGCCATCCCATGGCAAAATAGACAGCAAAATTCCTAGTAATGGAATTTTTGGGTAGACAGTAAACATCTTCTTAGATCCCATGCATGTGCAGCTGGAAACTGAACACCTCACACAGCCAGGGACGCTGCCCCCACTGCTCCCACCTTGGCTCACTGGATCAATCCCCTCGTTTAGGAACTTCTGAACTCCACGGGCTACCCAGACAGGAGCCTGCAGTGTGTTAGAGCATGTGGGACCTTGAGAAGTTCCATTTTACAGGAAACCTCTGAATTCTTAAAGAACCCACCATGCTGTCCTGCAGTGACACATCATGCTGCTGTTTCACAGAGCATTTGGCTTCAATGCACAACTGAATTGATCTAAAACTTCATGGGGGATTTTTTATGTTGTTGGGGTTTTTTTTGGTGGGGGCACAAGCTCTTGAAAAATCCCCTTACTTGGACTGAATGAGTCAAAGCACCTGTTCCTCAGCATGGACGCTTCTCCCCTCTGAATGGACAGCTCCTGCTAATCAGGCTATTACCTGATTTTAAGAAAAAGCAGGTATGACTAGTCATTGTAGCATGCTTTTCCTGGAATAGATTTTCTTTGAGGTTACTTAGGTAAGGAAATCCTAATTACAAGCAGTATTTGTAAACCAGAGGGCAACATTCATGGCAATTACAAATGGATCAATGGCAAGTAAGTCCTGGAAGAAGAATTGCTTTGTATTTGTTTACATGAACCAAAAAATATTTGAGGGTAATTTTATTTAAGGTTTCATAAGAAAATACATTAGGATTGAAAGAAATTACATCAATCCATTAATTAAAGCAGTGGTTATTTCAGCTAGTTTTGATCTCAGCATTGTGTTTAGAATTTTATAGCACAATAGTAATGGAGAAACAAGTTCACTGACATTTCAGGAAGAGAAAGTGGATTGGGAAAGATCAATAACTTAGGTAAATAATCTTAAAGAAGGACTTTCAGTGTTCCTTTTTCAAATCTAGTTGTCCAGCTCACCCTCCTCACTGAAGCCTGAGTTCTCTGAGGCATCAGCACAGTAACACAATACCATTCCTTTGACATGACACCATCTAAGAAGATTTTATACTAATGAGGCAGAAAGACATAGTAGATCAAAAGTCAATAAATACATCCCTCCATAGCTTCATTTGACTTTCAGCAAGCCAGAGTCATGAGCTCCAGTCCCAAAGCAGCAGCCAGAACTAAATGACTGAATTCTCAGAAGGCATCTTATTAAACTGTAGCAGCATATGTTCTTAATTCCTTAGCAAAACATTTGGTCAATCTAAAGAAATGAATGACACAAGGAGAAAAGCAAACACATGTGAATGAAAAGAAAAACAACAACAACAACAAAAACTTAAAGGAGGCAGAATTCACCAAAAAAAGAGGGCTGAATTGCTCAAATAGTACCAGAAATAAAATCACTCTTTCACAGGATTAGGCAAGACAAAGCATTACAGCATAGAGAAAATTAAGCAGGGTATATATTTGATACTGTAAAAGGCTAAACCAAAACAAGCAACTGGAGTAGCTGCACTTACCTCACCAGTGTGGGAGGCAGGAGTTTGGCAGGGAGGGAGGCAGCATTTTTATCACACTTGGGTTTCAAGCACCTGCTGGTAAAGACTCTGTAATGCCCCTGGAGCTGCTGCTGGCACCTGTAGGATTGGCAGAAGCCTTGAACTGCTCTGAAAGGTGCAAGCCTGCCCCTGCCACAGTGTTCAAGCCTTGACTTCAATGCAGCATGAGCACTGTTCCTGCTTCCTATGGGCCACTGCAGGTGATCACAGAATCATGGAATGGTTTGGGTTGGGAAGGACCTCAAAGCCCATCCAGTGCCACCCCTGCCATGAGCAGGGACACCTCCCACTGTCCCAGGCTGCTGCCCACTCTCCCAAGGAACAATTCCTTCCCAAGATCCCATCCAGCCCTGCCCTCTGGCACTGGGAAGCCATTCCCTGTGTCCTGTCCCCCCATCCCTTGTCCCCAGTCCCTCTGCAGCTCTCCTGGAGCCCCTTCAGGCCCTGGCAGGGGCTCTGAGCTCTCCCTGGAGCCTTCTCCTCTCCAGGTGAGCACCCCCAGCTCTCCCAGCCTGGCTCCAGAACAGAGGGACTCCAACCCTTGGAGCAACTCTGTGACCTTCTCTGGATTCTCTCCAGCAGCTCCACCTCCTTCTGATGTTGGGCCCAGGGCTGGAGGCAGCTCTGCAGCTGGGGTCCCCCGTGAGCACAGGGGCAGAGGGGCAGAATCCCCCCCATTCCCTGCTGCCTGTGCTGGGGGACCAGCCCAGCACATGGTGGGGTTCTGGGTTGCCAGGGCACGTGTCTGGGACATGTCCAGCACCCTCAAGTCCTTTTTCCCAGGGCTGCTCACCATTACCCTGTGTTTGGCTCTGGGATTGCCCTGACCCGGGTACAGTGCGTTGTGCTTGGCCTTGTTGAAGTTCATGAGGTTCACACAGCCCCGCCTCACCAGCCTGTCCAGGTCCCTGTGGATGCCCCATCCCTTCCCTCCAGAGTGTGGCCCCTCACATAGCTCAGTGTCTCTGTCAGGGCCACTGGCCACGTCTCCGAGACATTACACAGTGCCAGCCCCAGCCCCAGCCCCTGAGGATGCCACTCCTCACTGAGTTCCACTTGGACACAGAGGCCTTGATCACAGCTCTTTGTGTGCAACCACAGCCAATTCCATATCCACTGAGTGGTCCATCCATCAAATCCCTGTCTTCTAACAGGATTTAGTTAACGGTGGTGGTGTTAAAAGACTTTGAAAAGCTGGCTCAGAGTCATTACTACTAGCATCTTTAAAAATAGAATTGGCAGTATTTACAGAAACA
>JACBWW010000010.1:33002168-33076294 GCA_020086605.1 Lanius collurio | reverse complement strand
CGGTGGGGCCGCCCGCGGGAGCCTCAGGGCCGGCGGGGAGCGGCCGCAGGGCATGCCAGCCGCCTGCCCCGATGTTTCACTGGAGCAAGTGGAAGAAGAGGATGGGAGCGAGCGCCTCCTCCTCCAAGAGACCCGTCTTCGACGAGCGGGAGGACGGTGAGTGCGGACCGAGATGCTCCGAGGTGCCCGGCCTGCCCCGGGATGCTCTGCCCGGCCCAGGATGCTCTGCCATCCCCATCCCGGGATGCTCTGCCATCCCCATCCCGGGATGCTCTGCCATGCCCAGCCCGGGATGCCCAGCTCCGGGGCACTCTGCCCTGCCCTGCCCTGCCCTGCCCCGCTCCGCTGGTGCCCTTGCCGCGGTGCCCCTGGATGCCCATCCCGGGATGCCCATCCCCGCGGTGCCGTTTCCCGGGGTGCCGTGTCCCGGGGTGCCGAGCTGCCCCCGCCCGGCACTGGAGTCCCACAGCGGTGCTCTCCGGCAGAGCGGGCGGCAGGGGGCTGCGGGCGGGGGGCCGTGCCCGGGTGCAGGGGTCGGGCCGGGTGTTTCCTCCCCGCAGGATGCGGGGACTCTGCCCATGGACACCCCACGGACACCCCGCGGACAGGGGGCGACCGCCGTTAAAACCAGGGGGGACTGAGAAGGGGGAGATGAGGGGACAGTTCAGCAGCAAAGTTTCGGTCTGTGCACAGACAGACCCGGTTGTACCAAGGAAGGGCAAAGTGCCTCCGGCCATCAACACCCGAACGCTGTCAGTGCACAAAGCTTGCTTTGGGCTTTTCCCCATAATACATGTTGGAGTTTCCCTTTTTTTAGAAATACGCCATGAAATACCATCGTTGCATTAGAAATCTCGGGTGCAGGGTGAAATTTCAGAGGAACAAAGGAAGGAAACTTTGACTGTGAGTGGGGAAAGAGTCGGGAGAGGCATTGGGCCAGCAGCCGGGTGCCTGGTGGCCAGGGCAGTCTTGAATGCTGCGTTGGCCCTGTGGCACCAACTGAGCACATGCAAAAATCCCTGTGTGTATGTGGTGCTGGAATTGTGCACTGAATAAACCTGGAGTTAGATGTGTTAGTTTGAGTCTGAGTGCAGTGATGTGTAGGTTGGGGTCTGCTGGAATTCCCTCAGTGAGGGGACCAGACCTGTCTGTGCTGCTCTGGCAGCTGGCAGGGGTTCAATCAGGCAAACTTTTCCTGGCACAGGAGCTGGCTGATTTCTCCAACATATTTTTATTAGCAATTCACACTGAGCAAGCCAAGTAAAGACACTTAAATTGGAGGCTTTGCTGCAATTTCATTCTGAAAGCAAAATTTCTTTCTAAGAAGCTTTTAATTCTGCCCTGAGCCTGTGTGCAGCCAGCCAGGGAGAGTGAGCTCTGCAGGTGAATGACTACTGACAGGAGCCTGGGAACACCTCATCAGGTACTTTCAAGCAGCGCTTTTGCTATGTCTGAATTATTGGGACTCACTTCCTTGATATCTCCTGCTTTTCTATAATTCCTTGTTAGAGTGTGCTCAGAGCAATTAGTGTTGTTCCAGTAAACTCATATTTACAGTCATGGCATGGTTGCTATGGTGATCTCTTAAGACATCCCAATAACTTCCTTAGATAAAGAAGCCAGTTGATACTCGGGTTTGTGTGTGACATAATGTGGAAAAGTTACTAGTGACAACAATTTAATGAGAAACCAATTAAAAATATAAAAAGGAAAAAGACAGCTTGGTATGTAAAATTCTGCCCATAGGTGGTTCCTGGTGATGGATTTCTGCACAAGGATGAGCCTGACTGCTGAAATCCAGCAGAGAGTCCCCGTTAGTTTTGTCCGGGTGCATGTAAACAGAAGGTTAACGTTTACTGTAGTGAGTAGTAACACAACTAGTATTTTCCCTCAGATAAATCCAACTTCAAATCGTTGCAGACCTTACAGTCTTTGTCCCTGACTTCCTGGGGACTGGTTTTGGAACTTCACTGAGTCACTGGTTCCTGTCACACCACTGTGGCTGTGCCAGCTCATGGGGGGGTGTCCTGGTGGTGGGCAGTAACATGTTTGCTCTCTTGGTGTAGCACACCTGACCCCAGAGGGTTATCTACTGTTTACCCCTCCATTAAGAATTGCCGTTTCTCCTCAGCCTGCATGTGTCCAGCCCCAGCTGCCTGCTGGTGGATCTCAGCTGGATGAACACAGGAGTTCAGTATCACACCCCTCTCTCTGGGAGGACCATGCCTGCTGGTGTCCTTGTTGGTGGGACCTGTGGGTTGAGCTCTCTGAGTCTGTTACTCCAAGGGTAAACTTAGTATTCCAGAGTATGTCCTAAGGATCTTCTCTCAACCTTGTCCCCTTTTTCAGCATCTTTTCTGTCAGTGCTGGGACTAGGCTTGTTCTTTAGCAGAGATGAGAAGCTGGTGCTGGTGCAGCCAGTGTGTGAGGCTGACTCCTGGTCTGCCCAGGGCCAGGGTGGTGTGGAGCTGTGCTTTGGAGAGCCATGCCCAAGGGACAGCTGTGCTGCTTCCTCCTTGCTTCCCTTCCCGCGTGCTGTGGTGTCCCCCAGTTCAGGTAACTTCCCTTGGCTGTGAAGCCAGGTGCAGGCTGGGTGTGCCTGGTCCTGTGTGTTGGGCACACTGCATCTCTCTGACCCCCTTGGGGTGCCCTGCCTGGCTGCAGCGGGCACGCTGTGCTGCTCCGTGTCTGCACACACAGCCTGGGAGACATTTCTGGGCATTTCAGAACTGGGATTCAATGAACAGGAAAGCTGACTGTGAAAGGACAGTTACCTTCATGTCTGTGTGTGCTTCCAGGGAGTGCTGGTATGGGGGAGATGGGTTTCTCTGGCTTTGGGAGCCACTGCTCCAGCTGGTTCCAGTCCCACAGAAACCTGGCAAGCTGCACATCCATCATCTGGGAGGGAGCTCCAGCCTGTCCAGCCAGTGACACTGCCTAGGGATGCCTTTGTGAGAGCTTGGTTTTGGCGAGGTGCGTTGTACCCTGTTCATGAACAGAGAAAGTTAATGAATGGGGGGGAAGGAGGAAAAACAAAGTAAGGGGAAAAGTAAGGGAAGAAGAAAACAATGCAAAAGGACAGAAGGGCTGAAGGGTTGAGCACCTGCAGTTAGGGTGAGCTGGAGTAAGGTGGGCTCAGTGAACTGAATTATGTGAGCTTGTGGATTCTGCATTATCACGGTGGGCTGTTCTCCATCAGGAAAAACATGTGGGGGCTTTTCAGGGTTTGTTATTTATACCTGTAAGAATCTGTTAAAAACTCCTCACTCGGGGAGCAGATTTGTTCTCCAGTCACTGCCTGTCTGCTGGCTGAGAGACATCTCTCTGCGCAGGGCATGTAGCACTGGGGTGTCTCACAGAATCACAGAATCATTTGGGTTGGAAAAAATCCTCCAGGATCATCAAGTCTAAGCTGTGCCCACCAAGGGATCCTCACCTAGTCACCCAGCCCAGGGCACTGAGTGCCACATCCAGTCCTTCCTTGGACACCTCCAAGGCTGGGGACTCCATCACTTTCCTGGGCAGCTCCTGCCAATGCCTGACAACCCTTTTTATGAAGAAATTCCTCCTGATGTCCAACCTGAACCTCCCCCGGCTCAGGTTGAGGCTGTTTCTTCTCATCCTGTCCCTTGCTCCATGAGAGCAGAGCCCGACCCCTGCCCTGGCTGTCCTCTCTGGTCAGGGAGATGGAGAGTGAGAGAAGGCACAGAAGTCATGAGTCTTATTTGGGCAGGAATTATGCTCTTATTCTGGGAAACAGCCAAGCAAGTTGTATTGACACTTCCTTCCTTTTAATTTTTTTTTTATTGGCTTCTTTAAATTTTTTTTTTAATACTAAGTGAGGAAAATCTGTCACTTTGAAGCCAGTGGGAATGTTTCAACTCAGATATTTAAAAAACACTTAGCAGAGTTGTTGGACTTGGGCAATGGGGCTGAGCAGGAGGAAACACAGGGCACACTTAGTGCTATTAGCATTGCCCACAGTTGTGTTACATGAGAGAGGGGGGAAAACCACACCATGATTTATCTCTCTATGCAATTATGTCTGAAGAGGAATTTCAAGAGTGAATTTTGGATGTGGTTTCTCCTGAATCAAAGTGGTTTACTAAAAAAACTGTGTGTAAATATACATAAGAATCTGTGAAGCCATCTGCCGCTTTTTGGTTTGCTGTGCCTCCCCTTGCTGACACAAGGCGAGTGGTCCAGGGTTCCTGTCTGTGTCCTGATGCTGAATTAGTTTTTCAGCTGATGTGCAAGGTTTTAATGCTGCAGCCCAGTGACTTTCATCATGATTAGCATTTTGTCTCAATCCCTTTTCCCCCCATCCCTTGTTTGTCTCTCTGCCAGAATGCAGATGGTGTTTCATAAGGGGGTCAGGTGCAAGCTCCTGTGTTTATCTTACTTGCATCAAAATCAACTTTTAAACACAAGTTTCCAGTTCTGCAGCTCATGGGGGGAGCTATGGCAGTACACCAGCCTGACTGAGAAGTGTATGCTGAGGATTAGTCTGGCTCAGGTAAAGTGTCCGTGGGTGTCATATGGGGTGTCCCCTCTCAGGGAACAAGCTCAGATCACAGCGGGAAGAGGCACCAGTCAGGGGATTGGGCTGAAACGCAACTGCAGGGGCAGCCAGCAGCGTTTGGGGGTGTGAGGGTGTGAGGTGCCGTGGTCAGTGTGTGCCCTGTGGCTGCATGTGTTGGTCTGTGTGGGGCTGAGAGGTCTCAAAGCCGCTCTGCGATCGCCCGCTGAGAGCTTCCGAGCGGAGAGCCTCTGCTCTGTACAATGTGGTCATGTGGAAAGCCAGGAAGCTCTCACACGCCTTGATGCCGCCTCTCTGGCTGTGCCATTTGCTGAAGGGCCCAGCTTTGGGGACGCGCAGGGACCGCCGGCTCTGAAGCCCCACGCTGCCTTCCCCGCCCGGCATGGCACCGTCCCCATGGAAACGGGCGAGAAGCTGCAAAACCTGGGGGAACTGCTTAAAATAATACCCATTTTCATATCAAGCCGTGTATTGGCAGGCAGGGGGTCACACACCGGGAGCGAGAGCGGGCAGCCCCGCTCCCCCAGCCCGGGACGGGAGTGCGGTGTGCGGGCCGGAGCCGTGCGGTGCCCGGCCGGGCCCGGCCGCCCCCGGCATCCTGCGGCCGCCTCCTCGCAGCCTGCCCCGGCCGGGGGCTGCTGGCTGCAGCTTCGAGCAGGTTCCCAGACCCCCTGTCCTTGTCACCTGCATCCCCTGGAATTCAGGGGTTCAGTCCTCGCAGATTGGCAGGCTGTTTGTGTTCCTGCTTTTCCTTCCTCTGTCCTGGAAGTGAGATGTCCAACATTATCCACAGCCCTCAGCAGTAGTTTTTCAGCATGAGATTCTTCCCCATTACTTTTTGTTCCAGGGGTTGGGACCTTCAGGGAAACGAGGGCATGCTGCCAGACATTCAGAGATTCGTGAAACAGAGACAAGGAAGGATGGGGAGCAAGTTCTGACCTCCCTTGTCCCATGTCCTTTACCTCTGCGGGGACCCAAACCCTTCTGGCCAGGTGTGTGATAGGTCTGGGGACATTCTGCTGTGCTGCTGGGAGAGGGACCTGGGAGATGGACCCAGGGACCAGGAAAAGTTTCTCTCTCTCTTCTGAGGTGATCAGAGCCATAAACCCTGTGCTGGTCTTGGGGCAGCCAGCATAGCCTGGCTGTGTCCCCTGGTCCCTGTGGGCCAGGGCTGCCCCTCAGCACTATCCCTGCTCCTGCTGGCCTGCCTTCGCTACTCCTCACACAACCCGACTCTGTCACCTCAGCTGGGCAGGGTTTTCAAGCCCTGGGCGGGAAACATTGCCCTTTTATTGGAAATCTGTGGACTAGTGCCCAGTAAGGCAGTTGTGAAATCCCAAATACTGCATATTTGGGGTCAGATACAGCTGTGTTCAGCTTCCATGCTCTGCAGACCACTGGCTAAAGTATTCCCTGCTCAGGCTGCAAGGATAACTTTTCCCATAGCCTGACTTTCATGGCTGTGGGTTGGGAGCACAGATGCCTTTCCCTGATATTAAAAACAAGAGAAAAATGCCTTTCTGTATTATCAAAGTGGTAGCTAAGTAAGTAAGTGGGGGGAGGAAAGAGTGGGAATTGCAAGGAGGTGTGAGAAAAGCTGTGTTTAGCATCGGCGGGGCTTTGTTTCTGCTGCCCCCGGATCTGTGATGTTTTGCCTGTGCTTTGCCCAGGGACTTGCTCCCTCTGTGGGCTCTCTGCCCCTGGCCTCCTGGCAGAGCCATTCTGGCCAAGAATGGAAAACTGTTCTAGCTTTTCAGTGTGTCATGTAATGCAGAAATAGGTTAAATTCTGGGAATTCAGCAATGTCAAGTCATGGAGATTTGTGGTACCATGTGCAGTATTGTGGTTTCTGGCTCTGAACTGGTTAATGACTGTGCTGTCCCTCTCCACACTGGTGGCCATGGTCCCTGCACAGTAGTGCTGGCTGAAATCTGAAGAAAAGCCATTGTTGAGGGGCTCATGTGTCTGTGGGAGATCTGAGGAGAGGGTATCAGGGTGAAATGAGCCCTCAGGACAGCTGAAACTGTTCACATGGAGCTGGAGTAACAAAAAATAAACAAACACAACAGCAGTTTGAGGGACGTTTGATGGATAGGGAGGGACAAGGGCAATCAAGGAAAAGTCACTGGAAGTACCATTCAAGTGAAATATTAAACCAGATTAATACTTGGTGTATTCTGTGGGGGCCACAGTCTCCATGACTAGCTTGGAATGGGCTTCCTGTGAGTTGGGAATAACATGCAGGAGCACGTTATGGATCTGCCCACCTTCCTCCTCATGTCCCCAGTGCTGGTGTGGTGACCATCCCAGCTCAGCTGGCATTCCCCCCGATGCTTGCAGCTGTGCTTTCTGGGGTGCAAATCCCAGGACGTGGAGCTGATGGTACTAGGTCGCTTGTAGAGAACAGCACCAGCAGCTGCTGGCCAGGAGAGCTGTGCTGTTAGTGCTGGCTGCGGAGGCAGCACAAGGTCACGTCGTGCCGTGCCTGGTGGAATGTCAGTGAGCAGCACTTGACAAGATAAACCTTCCCAGAAATGAAAAAAGCTGCTCTTTTTGCAGTTTGGTACTTTCACCAGCTGAAACTGGGGTGCTGAAGTGGTGAAACAGCTGGCTGGGTTTTTGGTGTGTCGCATTATGGGAGGAGGGGTGTGGAGCTGGTGTGTACCCAGGGGTCCACTCAGGGCTGGGGACAGCCTGTGTTTCCTTTTAAATATTGCTTCATTTCTTGTGGGAATGCCTGAAATGGAGTGTTGCTCCCCCACAGTGGTGTTGTGCGCTGGGTCACAGCCTGGCTTTCCGCTCGCTGCGGACACAGTTGAGTCTCTGTGAGTGTGGCCCAGTTGAACAGGGGATGTTGCTGAGCCCGTTGTCCATGGCAGCCTGAGATGTAAAAGCAAGTTTGACTTTTCCCACTCTTTTCAGTGGAACTGCTCTCCAGTTCTGAAGGCACAGTCACTCAGCAGGCTGTGGAGCCTCTCACAGCTGTTAAGGTGCAGTTTCCACCACCCTACCACACATCCTGTCCTGAGCCACCCCATTCATCATCGCTAGCAACTTCCTGTGGTGGCACATGGCCACAAGTCCCAGAGGTACCACAGGGAGCCGTGGAAGGCTTTGAGGGCCGGTGGGTGGGGTGTCCCTCCGAGATGTGGTGTGTGCCAGCATCTGCACAGCTGTGTGCCAGGGAGGGGATCTGCGCTGGGTGGGCCCTGCTTTGGTGTTCATCTCCTGAAGTACAGAGTGTCGGGACAGCCTGGAAGCGGCTCAGCTTTTCCACACGAGAGAAGATAAATGTGTGTCCTCTCCCTCTCCCACTGTTCTTCAGGAATTAAATTGCTTTTGGTGACAGTTAGGGAAAATTAAAAGTGCTTCGGGTTTGTGGGAACAACTGTCTATGAGCACTGCCAGGCACTGAGGTGTGACAGTGTGCAAGTGTTGATGAGTACATTTACATCTCAGGTGGTGTTCAGGGGCTCTCCCAGTACCCACTGGGAGCGGTGAGGAGATGCAGGCACTGAATGACGTTCAGAATTACGTGGCTTGCTGGTTTGCCTGTGCCCATGAGTCCTTACAGGCTGATGGTTAGCCCTGCTGTGTAATTAAGTTAAATTAAATTAAACTGCAATGTAATGTCTTTATAGCTTTGCTGATGTTTCTGGAAGCTGATAAATTTCATTTATTTTTCTAGAAAATACTTGGTTCTACTGGCTCCAGCAGAGAGCTGGTGGGGTCCTGAGGATGATGATGCCTGAGTGACTTCCAGGGTAACGTGCAAAGGGCTGTCCCAACGCATAATTACCTTCTTGTCCAGGGCTTGCATTTGGTTGCAGCTGAGCTGTCCAAAGATACAAGCGATATTTTATATTTCCGTGGGTAATATGTGCGTTGGAGCACTGGAGAAAGTGCCCAGAGTAGCTCTGAAGCAGAGTGGGGAGGACAGGAGTGAGGCTGTGGAAGCACTGCAGGTACTGGTGTGTGACTTTGGGTCTCCCATTCCTTCCTGAACCATCTTTGCTCAGGAAAAAATATTTCTTTCTCCTTTCTTTTATTTCTCTTGACCACAACTCACCTCCTACCCTCCAACAAAGAAACAACCCAAGTAAAATGCACAACACAACAAAGTTGCCATCACTGCTTATTTTAAGCACTGCTTATTTTAAGGTGTGATTTGTGTCCTGGGATTTTAGACAGATCACATGGTGGCAACAAAAGGCCATCATGTGAGTATTTCAGATATCTGGGGTGGAGAAAAAAACAAAGGAGCAGGGAAATTTGGTAGAAACTTGGAAGAAGCTTAGATTGAGAATAACCTGTTGGGGTGTTTAGGAACTTAAGAGCCGAGACACTTCCCAGCATCATCAGTGAACAGCATTGGTATGTAGGTGGGAGAGTCAGCATAAAGCACATGCTGGTTCCTTGAAGAATTCCTGTGGTTTTGATTCTGGTATCTGACAAAGGTCAGAAGGGTGGGCTGGGCAGGGCTTAGGCTAAAGCTCAGGTTCCTCCTCTGAGCGAGCAGTTCTCCATGAGTTTTAGGAGCTCCTCTTGTCCCGGGTGCTGACTGGACACCACTTTACCTCCACGGCTCGGTGTGTTTCACTGTCAGAGGGATACAGGTCATCTCCTGTAGGAGAAATGTGGCACTTTTTAAACTGCCTTGTGAAACAAGTGCCACAGAATCCACGGGAAAGCTGCATACAGCACGTCAGCTTTTTGTGTACTGGTTCCCAGTTTTAATGGGAACTGGCAGGCAAGACCTGCGAGCAGGGAACGCAGAAAATGATACACATTATGTTTGGATTGTTTGCACTGTTGGAAAATGTGCTTTATGCTTCACAGAAAATAGGGCCAAAGCTTGGTCCCAAATAATTTTCACTCTGAAGGCTCAGTGCCGCATATGGTAAGCACATGAATAATTCATACACATGCAAACAGGCCTCATGATTTCATATTCAAGCCTGATTCTAGATTTGCACAGAACTTTGAACTGGCGTGGGTTAGTGGCTTGTCCAGCACAGAAGAGGCTTGGCAGGACCTTCAGCCCAGGATGAAACAATCCCCTCACTCGACAGTGCCAGCTGTGCGTTTCCATAAGGGCTGGGAGCTTCCCTGTCATCCCTGCTCGGATGGACTGGCCAGTGGCTCTAACAGTGTCCAGAGCTCAATGCTCCAAGTGCCTCCTGAGCCTGACCTTGATGTGCTTTGTTTCCTTTCATACACTGTTCTCCTGTAACAAGTACCAAAGATTTTGGGGAGAGCTGGTGTGGGTCTAGGCTGTTGCTGTGAGCTCAACACAACACTCTGAGCTCCTCAGAGTGAAGACAATACCTGTTCAAGGAATGAGCTCAGGTTGTGGGAAAAGGTATGGATACAGCAGCAGTGGGCAGTAGTGGGGAGCTGGGCAGCAGGCGTTGGCTTGGGGTCTCTGCCCCAGTGTGTGAGTGTGCCTGGCTTACCCCTCCAACAGGCACTGCCCATCGGCTCATCCCGGGATTTCTGAAGTAACTCAGGAGTGCTGATGTTTAGGTACAGACAGCACAGGCAGGAGTTCTGGGTGGAGCTGAAGAGCAAAGAGGTGCTCACATCGGGGTGCTGGCAGTGGCACTGTACGGTGCTGCTCGGACATCCGGGCTGGCCATGGCTCTCCATCCTCTGCCTGCTGCTCCTTCAGGAGCCAGACACACGGGCCATGTGGCAGCTGCCTCAACCTGTCAGTTCCTGCTCGAGAACCAGCATAGGGGGCTTTGCTGAGGTCCCTCGGTAGTGCCTTCGGAAGCAGTGACAGCCCAGCAGCCCCGTGGCCGCTTTGGTGTGGCGAGTGCAGTGTGGGGCGAGCGCGGGTGCTGGCAGCTGCTGCTGCTCTGCTCCACTGGGTTTTATTCCATGTTAAATGCCACAGCAGGAGCATCGCAAGCAGGTGTCAAAACAAGCACAGCTGCAGCGAGGCAAACTTAGGGATTGATTAATGAATAGTTTCAGCCTATTGTGTGTTTCTCTACATGGCTTTGTGATGTAAAGATCAATCTGTGAATTTATTTGAAAAACAGCAGGTTTCTTTTAACCAGAACAAATTGCTTCTGTTTATCAAAATGCTGAGTAATATCAACAAACAGTTCGGTCTCTGGTTGCCCCTCAGCACTACTTGGGAAATTACTTTAGTTTGTGCTTCTTCTGGCCTTGGTTTGGATTTTTCCATGCTCTTAGCTTGGCATCTCCAAAGGCACCCCTGCCTCCCCTGCTGCTCTCTCCAGAGGCCACTCTCCTCCTCCTGCTCTCTGTGCTGAAGTGGGGTTTTTCCATTGCCGGCTCTTCTCTCGCTCTCTTGCTGAGGCTGCACAGGGGTTATTCCCTGGGGGTTTACTCCACGGAGGTATCCCAGGGCAGATGGCTGTGGGCAGATGGTGGCCCTGGTGTCCAGTGGCTGGTGTTGGTGGTGGGGATGCTGAGCTAACACAGCCCCAGGGACATACTTGGGCCCCACAAGCCATTTATGCTCAGGCAGCAGCACCCCGAGGTGCCGTGCAGTGTGAGGAGGGGGCTCTCCCAAAGGCCAGCTCTGCCCCCTTTGCAGCCCCCATAGTGCCCACCACTGCCAGAGGGGAGGGCAATGCCCCTGCTCCACGTGCTGCTGCGAGACCTGGCTCCCCTCCTCCCCATGGCTGGGTTCTCTGTCAGGAGATGTTCTTTCCAGAGTGACTTGCACATCGCTGTGCTCCAGAGAATTTCTTATCACAGAAGTAGGATGTCTGCTTTCCCCAGAGAATTTGAACTTGGTGAATAATTCTGTTTGACATCTGCTGTGAATTTGGGTCTACTCTCTTCTTGTGGAGTTGAAATGAATCCTGAGTGGTTATGGCCATTCGTCCTGCAGGTGCTAGGTGGGTCAGCTCACTCCCTGTGATGCTCGGGCACTTGGGTACATCAGTGGGGTCTGACTGGGGAGTGAATCTGTTCTGACACCTCCAAAAGAAAGAACAGGCTTGTTGTTGACTACAACAAGGGAGCAGCAAAGGGGATCACTGCTGCTACCTGAGGTCGAGCAAAATTTCTTCAGGCATTTATCACTCTCTTGTGGTTCTTTTTTCCTTCCCAAATTTACTGTCATTGCCAGCATGTGTGAGTGATACCCTCTCATTCATACTGCCTTGCTCCTCATTTTTCCTTCTTTGCCAAAAAGAGCCTCTTCCATTTCCAGAACTGTGAGAAGTGCCTGCCCAACTCAATGTGTGGCAGAACAGAGACCTGCATGTGGGGACACTGGCAGGCCCAGAGACACCACACCCCCTCTTGGTGCTGCCATGGTGTCGGTGCTTAGCCTGAATGCCCGGTGAGCTGCTGCCCCCGTGTCTCCCCTCTTCTCAGTTTGTCACAGGAGTGTGGGTCAGTGCAGAAGCAGCATTTCCACAGATATTAAAATGCTACTGCAGCAGCTCTGCCGAGCACCACATCCACTGATCCCAGCCAAAGGTATTTTGGGAGCATGTCTGCTGCTCACGAGCCTCTGGGACAAAGATAGGACCATGTGCCTGAAATAGCACCCTGGAGCCTGCACACCCCACCAGTGGCTGCTCTTGAGAGGGAAATCCAGAGTTTGTTTTCAAGTCATCATCACTGTGTTGACAAGGCTGTCGTGAGGAAAACGGTCTCAACTGGGAATGTCTGAATTAACTCCAAGAGCAGTGTACACACACACACAGTGCGGGTACAGAAAGGACTCCTTGCCTTTTGAAACAGGTATAGCACTCAGAATCACAGACTCATTTAGGGTGGAAAAGCCCTCCCAGCCCATCGAGTCCAAGCTGTGCCCCATCCCCACCTTGTCCCCAGCCCAGAGCTCTGAGTGCCACCTCCAGGATTTCCCTGGACACCTCCAGGGTGGGGACTCCAAAGCTCCCTGGGCAGACCCTGCCAAGGCCTGAGCACCCTTTCCATGGGGAAATTCCTGCTGGTGTCCATCCTGAGCCTCCTCTGGCACAGTTTATTGAGCTGCCTATTGAGGGAGACACGGATTGCTGTGGTGGTTCAGTGCCTACTCCCTTTTCAAGCTGTTTTGCTGAGGGGCCTCCTTCAGGCTCCTGTGTATGTGAGGACACCCGTGGCAGCGGTGGGTGCTCCAGGGCAGTGGACATGCTGGGGGTGCTGTGCACAGTTTGACTTTCTGGTGTGTTTTCCCTGCGTTCTGGTAGTTGTCACCAGCCCCAGTGACACAGCAGGAGAAACAAGACTGTCAAGACGAGAAATTTGCTGGGGTGGCAAGTAGTAAAAGCCTCTTTTGATTGAAAACCAGAAGCAGCTGATTGTAGAAAATATTTTGGGCCCTCTATGTTACAAAGAGTTCTTGTCCCAGAGCTGCTACATGTTGAATCTGCAGGAAACTCCAGTGCTTCTGGATTGATTTGGGAAAAGCAGTGATGATCAGGACACATAAAATAAATGATAGAATATGGGATATCAAATAGAATGAGGGAGGTTGTTCCCCAAAAGACCTGTGTTTGTCTCAGACCTCTTAAATCCTCTCATATAATTTTAAAGAAAAGGTAATGCTGAATTCTGTTATCAATAATTTTTAAGTTCTCACTTAAAAATGCTCACATGTAATCCATCACACACTGGTTGCTGCTGTGGGCCCAGCAATTTTGTCACAATACCTCACTGTTTGTTGCTGCATAGAACACAAAGTTAAATAAGAAGTGGGCAGCACCTTCTCCTCTCTGTCCTGAGCAGCCTTTGTGGTTCTCCTTGGGTGCACAGAAAAAATATGCCAGGTCTGAGGGCTTCGATTACCTGTGGTGGCTGGGTTTAATGTGGCTCTTTCTTAGAAAAGTGTTCTTAATTATTAATATCGCTGTTTTTTCTATTAATTAATATTTTAAATCTTCCAAATACAGTGTCAGGGCCTTCCCAAGTGCTGTGGCACTGAGGTTAGCCATGGTCTGTCTATGTCGAATGTCCTTGTAAGCTGTTTCCTGATCTTTTAATACAAAGCCTTGTTGTTTTCCCTTCTCCCAGGTGGCTCCTTCTCTCCAGGACGCAGTTGTGCGCTTGCAGGAGGGTGAGATACTGTTACAGCACGATAAAGTGCATTGGATTTCACAGTAGCAACTGGTGCATCTACGATGACTTGTGCTGCTCGTTATTATCTGTATTTCCATAGCAACGGGGAGGTCTGGTCAGGGACCCGGAGCCGTGGTAGCAGCGTGGGGGTGAGGGCAGGGTCCCCTCTGCCACCACAGCCCTGGCACTGCAGGGAGAGGGCTGGGCTCTCCCTGAGCAGAGCTCCAGCACTACTCTGCCCATCTTGTATGAAGCTACTGACTCATTTTGTTCTCCTTTTCCCTGACCACACTGCAGCACTCCTTAACTTTCTGTGCCACACCTACTCCAGATGAGATCCCTGAGCCATCCCAGCCCTGTCTGCATGTGTGGTCCTACCAGTGCCTACCAATGGGAGCCAGATGGGCAGGAACATCTGCTCTCGTTGGTACACGCCCTGACAAAGTGTGAGCGTCCCTATTGCTCTCTGAGCTCATCAGCCTGTGAGTGTAATACAACCTGACAACTCTTGAAAAAACCCAACTGGAGAATCTGTTCTCCTGCAGTCTCAGGGCGCTGTTTTCCACAGGTTGGCTGTTGCTATATAAAGAAATAGTCTTTTGTTTCTAAATTTACCTTATTAATGTCACAAGGCATAAAGAAAAATAGCAACAATAAACTGGCATTTCAGGCAGGGAGCAGTGCAGGAGTGGGCAGTGGTGGCTGTGCCCAGCTGGCTGGGTGCTCTGTGTTTGCACCTCTCTCTGTTTCGGTACCCGAGGCTGTCGGGTCACCCATGTGTGTGCCTGTCTGCACTCCAGACACCCTGCTCTGGGTGCTTGGCAACTGGCTCGAGCTTTGAGGAAAACAACATTGTCAGAATTTTTAAAGGAACAAGAAGGTGAGCAAAGCACTGATGAGGTTGCAGTGAGGTGTGGGATGTGGCCTTTCCACAGGCAGGCAGGAGCAGAGCCATGTGCCACGGGGGGAGCTGGAAGCCCCCTCCAGGCTTCAGGGAAGCCACCCTCAGGTTTTATTAGCACACAGATTGTTAATCTCCTTGGCCTTGGCAAAATCTGGATACGGGCATCATTCTGCCCAGAGCTGTGGGTGTGTTTGGCCAGTGCTCTGTGTGTCTGACCAGAGAGCCTCTTCCCTGCCACCAACAGCAGCCTTCTCACTGGGTGGGGAAAGGTCAGATCTGTAACTGCAGTCCAGAATAATTATTAATCGTAGGCAATTACCTATGGTGCAACAATTACAGGCACATTTGCAAAAGAAGTAATTATTTTTTTAGGATAGGGATGTAACATGGATGTACCTATCTGGACAGCTTCCCTTTTTGGCTCCCAGGTGCCCCAGCTTGTTTCACACTGGTGCTCCTTATGAGGATCCATTGGGAGTGCGACTGGGACTGTTCTGACTGACCCAAGGTCAGATTTCCCATGTGTGACCTAAGTGGCAGCTCCATTCCCCCGGTTTGATTTTAAACCTCTTTGTGAAGCCCCACTGCTTGCAAGTTCTTTGTGTCTCAACATGATGCAAATTCAGTGCAAGGTTTGCTGCAAAGTAGGTCTCAACGCAGCAGCATTCGTTGGTGTTGGGTTTGAGCAGAGCTGTACAGTGTCGTCAGATCTATGCCCTACATACCTGAATTCCTTCCTGCAGGTGCTTCCAGGGGGGATGTTTGGTACATCAGGATGTGGTATGCCTCTGCCTGCAGGTGAGCTCTTAATTGTTTTGTTGGCTCTGAGTACACAAAGGTGTTTGCCCAGGTGGTCCCAGCGCCGCACAGCAGCGATGCTCTTGCGTAGGCCATATTGGTTTGTCCTTGGTCATGAGTGTCCCTTTGGGTCACAAAGTCCTCTCCTTAGGCACGTGAATGTCAAGGTGTTATAGCTGCCAGTTTGACTGATGAGGTGGAAGTGACCCGTTCGACTGTGTAGGGACCACCTGCTGCTCTGGGCTGGGAGCCCCAGGCTGTGCTGTGCCCCTGTGTTGGACTTGTGCTCCACACATCTGGCACCAGGAGCATGTGGAGTGTCCTGGTAGGCACCCATGCTGCTGGTATGCTGGGACATGAACTTTGGGAAGAGACAGATGGAACGGGAAAATGATACCTGATTCTTCTGATGGAGCTTCTGCCTCTTTTAGACTGATCACTTATTGTTGTTTTAAACTCATCCCCCTCTGTTGGTCCCTCTGACACCGAGGCTCTCCCAGTGCAGTGCTGTGGCTGCCCACCGCACATCAAACCTGTGTGTGTCCAGCCTTAGTGGTCAGAGTTGCCTTGGCTGATGTTAAGGGATCAGTGTGCCCCCAGAAGGGGACACACACAGATCCTCCATTTTTTCCCCTCTGGGAGCCCATTGGCTGCCCTGGTGCAGCGTGACCAGCGGGTCAGCACCAGGGGGGTGTGTTTGGTGCCACACAGACCCAACAACCTGGCCGGGATCGGCTCCTAATTAAAGCACACCGTGTTTGGATGGCACTGAGATGCCATTGAGAGGCGCTCTGCTGAGGCTGCTTAGGTGACACTAATTACTGGCAGTTAATTAAAAAGCAGTTAAGAGTAGAGCTCTGTGAGGGACACTAGCGAGGGCACAGAGTGGCTTGTTGGGTTGATCTTGTTACCATTTCTGTCTGACCCCACGTGGCTCTGCCCTGTGGCTGTTCCATCCCCGATTGAACTTGAGATGTGCGGGAGGTGCCAGCAGCCGCTCCCAGGGTGCGGCATCATCACTCATCACCCAACCCTGCCACCCCCTCTTCCTCCTTCTATCCACCACATCCACCACCAACACTTGCATTTTGCCATTTCCACTGCAAATATATATCGGCAAATGAGCAAAATAAATGTTGCTTGTTTGTTTTGACAATTACAGTAGAGATTTAATTATGCTCCTTCCTCGTATACTGCTGAATGTCATGTGGTGTGTTAGGCGTAAACAAAGATGTTCTGCCAACGTGAGATATGGTTATTAAAGACACACTGTCAGCCTGCAGCCTCATCTCCGAAACTGGTGTCAGCTGGAGCCCAGCTTCCAGCATCTGTATTCTCGGGTCCATGTGCTGTGTGTGAGGAAGAGGCAGATGCTGAGCAGAGATGTCACTGAGAATGACTGAGTGAGCTGTAGGGAAGTGAGCCAGGAAACAGAAAAATAAGAAAAGAGTGAAAACCGCGTCTGTGTCTTCAATGATTTTGAGGCAGCAGCTTCAGGTGTCATAGCAGGAATACAGTATTTCAGTCTTTGAGTAAGTTCTCTGTTCAAAACAGTGGGGGTCCTCAATTGCCATCATGAAAAGGCCCGATTTTCTTGCTCATCACTTACTGCCTTTGAAGAATCTGTCTTAAAGCCTGAGCCTATTGTGTTGTGTGAAAGCAGCTGTAGCATTGTCTGACAATGGTAAATTGGCAATGACTTTGCATTTCATAATTATCTAACAAGGAATCATTTACGATGCACACGTCTCTCAAAACCCATTGAAATGTGCAGCACACGTTTGATGTTATTAATTAAAAATAGGAACTCCAAATGCTCTCTGGCAACAGCTCCTATTTCCCCTAATTCCACTGGGCCGTTGACAGGGACAAGGCTGAATTAATGCAAGGGTTTGAAATTCTTTCTGAAAACTACTTTGGGACTCCAGGGTTATTCAGGATGGCAGAAGAGACCATTGATTGTGTTTCAGATCCATCCAACCCTTATCCTTAAGCTCCCAAGCAGGGCTCTGTGAGCTCTCCCCACTCCCAGTGAAGGTCAGTCTCTCGATTGCATCTTGTCAGAAAACTTCTCAAAGAAATAATTCAAGGGAGAAATTATTTCTAGAGATTCTTGTCAAATTACAGAAAGCCTTTAATTAAATGAGTGTCGATTACTTAATTGCAATTATGGAGAGAAAATCCTTCTGAAAAAGGGGAAGGTCCGCTTTCCTATGGAAAATTTAGTTTTTAAAATAATAAGATAAAGATGGCTTATTCTGCTGCAGAACTGAAGCCAGAAGGAAATGAGTGTGTATCCTTGGAGGGATCTAATTTGGAAAGAGAAGAGGCCGGGCGGTACCGTTCTGTGTGCTGTGGGAGCAGCCCCGCCGCAGGGCCGCCCTCGCAGCTTCCCCCTGCCCTGCTGCGGAGCTGACGGACCTGTCACTGCTTTTGGGGTGCCAGCACCCCAGACCTGGCTCTGGCTTTGCAGTTCTTCCCCAGCCATTCAGAGCATTTCCCAGCGTCTTCCAATCAGCCTTGAAACGAGCTGTGTCACCAGAGGGGTGCGAGGAGGGCAGGGGTGGGAGGGTGCAGAGCCGAGCTGGGGAAGCCATGCAGGTTTGGGCCCTGCTGGCCACCCCATGACTTGTCCCAGCCTTATCCCCGTCTCACTGCAGAGCTTGGTTTGGCAACAAGTAAGAAAACATGGCCCAGCCTTGCTGGTTTAGAACTAAAGGAGTGTTTTTGAGAGTTGCCTTACGTCTTTCGGGTATTTTTATCATCTGCCTCATTCGAACGGTCTCAACTGAGTCATCTCATCCCTAGTTTAGATTTATGCTCCTTCTACGCCTACTCCAACAGGACCCAAATCCTCCTGGCACAGCCTGCTGCTGGCCTCACTGGAGTCATGGCAGTCTGGCATTAAATTATGTGGGCACTAGGTTGGGGAGTTATGAATATTGATACATTTTATTTAGCAGCTTTCTGAATTTAATGAGTGTCCATAATACAGTAATTCATAATTTATCATAAATAAAGACAATAGATTAGGTTGCAGTTTAATTATTGCTTATTTTTGTAGCTGTTATGGGGTTTGTGTAGCATAATACAGACAGGAAAAGCAACTTTCCTTGAATTCCAGCCCTTCCTTTCTGCAGGATTAGGGGAATAGCTGTACCCCTTCCAGTGGCACTGCTCATGGGACAAAATGATAGGATTGTTGGCTTAGCAGGAACATTGTCTGGCTTTGAAACTCCAATAATCATTATTCCAATGCCCTGGTAATAAAGAATCAGGGATTCACTGACACATTTTTGTGCTTGCATTGACTGGCAGTCTGTGACAGGATGAGAGGAAATGGCCTCAAGCTGTGTCAGGGGAGGCTTAGGCTGGACATTAGGAGGAATTTCTTCATGGAAAGGGTGGTCAGGCCTTGGCAGGGGCTGTCCAGAGAGGTTTGGAGCCCTCATCCCTGGAGGTGTCCAGGGAAGGACTGGACGTGGCACTCAGTCACAAGGTGGGCATCAAGCACAGGTTGGACTCGCTCTGGGAGGGCTTTTCCAACATCAGTGACTCTGAGATTCTGTGATTTTCCTTCCACAGACACTTGGCTTCTGCTTATTTAATGAACAAAACTCCTCCAAGTGGGACAATGGACAGCTGCTCCGCTCGTTTAATTCCAAATGGTGAATATTGTATTTATGAGAGAGAGATCCAAATATGGTCCATCTGGTACGAGTTACTCAGCTGTTCACTTCACAGAGAAGAGAACGTTTCCATATCTCTCCTGTGATGTTCACATGAAGAGCTGAGTCTTTTAAAGCTGTTTAATGTTTTTCTTTTCTGACAGGTCCCGTACACATGAGAAATTTCACTAAATCTTGCACTTTGTGTTCCCAAAACAGCAGGACTGCCCAGGTGTGTTAGGTTCTGGAGTGCAGCCCGGGCTCTCACAGCTGTGTGTGCTGTTGTGGCTCAGGTGGCCTCTCTGTCCCACCTGGCTGTGACCAGCCAGCTCGGGCGGGAGCACGCTGCTCTCCCAGTCACCGTGCTGGAGTGTGAAGGCGCCAAATGTGTTGAAATTGGGCAAAATCTGGCAGTCATCGTGTTTAAGTGCAGCCGGGCTCAGGGCAGCTGTGGGAGCTGGGTGCCGGTTCTGCTCCTGCCTGGGGAGGTGACAGCTGATCCCAAGGGGTGTTGGGGGAACCACCCCATTGCCCCAGTGTCTCCTGGGCTGGCTCCGAATGCCTGGCAGCTCCTCTGGGGTCAGCTGAAGTTCTAGTGCTGGATGCCATGGTTAGAAATGGATGGTACAAAAAGCTTCAGGAAGTGGAGGAGGAGCTTTTTGCCAGAGATTTAAATTTTGCATTGAGTGTAAGGGGAGTGGAAGGAGTCAGACATAATCAGGAGAGAGTGAGGAACTGTCCAGAAATAATGTCCTGTCTTTCCCTCTGAAAGCTTTGAGAGTTTCTGATTGATTTCAGGGGAAGCAGCACTGGAGACTGAGATGAAGGAAAGTTGCAGAAGATGTGGTAGGTCAGAGATGAGATGGTTTAAAGGATTGGTGATCTGAGAGCTGCTAAGAATAGAGCACGCCAGAGACAGAGCAGAGTGTTAGGCAGTCTGAGGGGATGAATGCTCCTGCAGCTGCGGCATCTCCAGCAATGGCAGCGGCAGCAGAGATGGGGGATTTGGGAGAAACTGGTTAGAGAGTAGCTCTGCAAGAATAGAGATTGTGCTTGGAACTGGGGTGCTTGATCCATAATAAAGCCTTGACATGGCAGCAGCTTGGGGGGAGACTGGAGGTGGACCCTGTCCAGTGACCTCGAGCTGAGAAGGTTGGCCTTTGGTCTGGAATCAGGCAATAGTGCCAGAGGGAGGGAGGCACCTTTTTCTTCATCTCCATCAGCAGCCATGCAAGCAGGAGCTGGTTTAATAAACAGAAAGAAAACAGTGGTTGAAGGTTGTGGAAGGTTTCTTGATGGCATGGACAGCCAGCTCTGTGGGGCAGGCTCCCATGGCCAGCACCACATATGGAGCTGTGGGAACCACAGGATCTCCTCATGGTGGATATACCCAGCTAGGTAAACAAAACCCTCTGCAGGTGTATCTGTGACTTAATGCTTTTCCATAAAATATGTATTATTCCATTCTAGAAACTAATTTTCACTGGAAATTATTTCTTAAGAATTCTCGATCACCTCAATTAGAAAGGAGAACAATTCCAGCATCCTCAGAAATACACTGGCATAAATGGGAATAAAAGCCTTTGGTTTTCTGTGCTGCCTGGCAGTCAGGGTGTGCTGCGAGCAACTGCTGCAATTGCCATTTCCATAACACACACATGCACACACATTAAATTTTGATTCACATCCCTGACATCTAGAAAATTGCTCCTTAACAAAAGGAACATTGTAGGCATGCTACAAAATACAGGCTTGGTCTGGCCACATTTTGGATAACACTACCCTATTCTTTAGAAAATTGGTTTTATTGCTGATAATTGGGCTAAAAGGAAGACTATTTAATCCTGGCCAACCCAACTTTCTGGGACATTAAGTTCTAATAGGGAGATATAAACTGGTCTTAATAGATGAGTCTGACATCATCTGGCTGCTTATTAACTATTAAACTTTGTTTCAGTAATTCTCTTGGCAGCTCTGTGTGTGTTGCCATAGTTTCTTTGTTAACAGAACAAGACATTAATGCATTTTGAGTACTTCTTGCCCAAAAGACATGAAAAAACACCTTATGTTTAAAGATGCAAACTGGCAGCTGTTCTGGGCAGCGGGCAGAGCCACAGCGGCTCTGTGGCTGGTGGCACTCGGGGCGTGGGTGTGCACCATGGAATGGCTCTCTCATGTCACCTGGGCTTTGCTCACCTCGGGCACTGATCCCAGAAATGTAGGGGGCCTTCTAGTTAGGAGTGGCCAGGCCACCAGAGTGGAGATTTCCAGTGCTGTGAGGTGTGTTTGGCTGGGGACACTTGGGGGCCCTTGGGGACAGCGTCCTCAGGGCTGGGAAGGATGGGGCTCAGCAGGTTCCTGACTCACGGATCATTCCCCAGTTTTCACCTGGGAGATGAGCCGTATCCTTTTCATTCCCTCTCCTTGTTGGCACCTGGCATCCTCTTGAGAGCCATCGCCAGAGGGGACCATGGGCAGTGTGACCTCCATGGCCACGCTGCCTGGACTGGAGCTGTTGGAGGACTTTCAGTAAAACTTTCAGGGTGCTGGCCATGGGAGCCTGCCCCACAGAGCTGGCTGTCCATGCCATCAGGAAACCTTCCACAACCTCCAATCACTGTTTTTTTCCTGTTTATTAATTACAGTAACATCTAATTTGTTTCTTCTCATCTGTGAGATAGATCAAACTGGAGGATAAATAGGCTGAAATCAACTCCTGTCTCTCAGCTGACAGTGATCAGCTTCAGCCTGAACTTACTGAGCGAAAATCTGTGGGAGATCTGTACAGTAGTGAAAGGCTTTTGTAAATAATTACAGGCTTAAGGGAAGTTGTAGCATTGGATAGTGACAAGTGGTATTTATTCCATATTTTGTTCAATATTGTAAATTACATATTTATTTTAAAAAAATATAACCGACATCAGCTGGACCAACATCTCCTCCCATACTGCGGATGCAGCAGCTGCTGTCTCTGGACTCCCCAACTCCTGCCAGAGACAGTGGAGTCAACCAGCAATTAACACCACAGTTTTTAAAGGAAAAACAAATGCCTATGTATATGCAAAGGCAAACTTGGTTTGCCTAAAGCAGCTGGGAAGGGCCTTCTGTGGAGAGGTTCCTGTCTGGGGATGATTCAGTGTCAGCGCTTGGTTCCGTTACCCTTGGAGATGCTTTGCAGGAATTCCAAACAGGTAGCTGAGAAACCCGTATTGTTTACAGAAGGCTGAAATGTTGCTTTGCTGGATGGGATTCGGGCTTCTTTGGCGTGGATGAGCAGGCTCTGCTGGGCAGGACTGTGGCCATGTCCCAGAAGGGTGGGAAGCACTGGGGCAGGGCGGTTCTCCTGTGCTCAGCGCAGTGCGGTGACCAAGCTCTGATTTCATGGACTGTTGCTGTTCTGTTTGGAATTTAGTGGTGCAGCTGGGTGGTGAAGGGTGCAGTGCAGGCAGGGTGGGAGGGGAGCACTCAGTGCCTTGTTTTGGTCCCCAGCGCCAGGCACTGAAGGCTTCATTCTGTGCAGGGATAAGCACAGCTCAAGGGCTAACAGTTTAAATACCTCCTGCAAAACCAGCGCACAAAGAGGAGTAAAAGGCAAGAAAAAGAGGAATTTTTGGAAACACAGAACGTTTTTTCCCCTTGTTTTTTTCCCCGTTTGTGCTGGGATGAGGCTGTGGTAGGACACCGGTCCCACTGGAAGGGACAAAGCAGGATGTGCTCTCACAGCTTTTCCAGGAAGGGTGTATCTATGTGCCTGTCAGACACTGGATCTCCATCCTTACCATCCAACACTTGGCCCCTCCTCTGACAGCAAATCTCTTCTTCCCAGTGATCAGTTATGGTGTAAATGTACATATTATTTGTATGCATTGTATGAAGATATATATATATATCCATTATAATGACATTTTGATATTTCTGGGTACTAGTAGACTAATTTAAGAAACATTTAGTCTTTCTCTCTCTGTTTCTTGATCAAAAGGAAGCAGATTTTGAACAATTTTTTCCCCAGGAGGTAGAATAGTAGTATTTGCCTCTAGGGAATAAAAAAGAGAACACTTTCTGTTCATTAAATCTAACTGGAAAGTGCTCAAGATGTCAAGTGTGAAAACAGAGGCTGAGAGAAAGGAAAGGTTTTGATTTCATTCAGTTGATTGTACAGTTTATCAGAAGTTTGTTGAGTATGATGTTTCTCACTGCTGTTCATAGTGAGAAAAGATGTGGCCCAGCTGTAGGGAAACCAGATGGAATATTAGGAGATGCAGGAGGGATTTGGGGCAGTGTCACAGGCAGGTGAGAGGACTGAATAGCCCCCAGTGTTGTCCCCACCTGCTTGTTGAGACTGTCTCCTCCCATCCTTCTTTTCTTGGAGGGAATTGCAGTAGTCTGAGCAAAGGCAGGTCTTTACTGTCGTTTTCAGTATTTCAAAGTTATATTTACGATGTTTCATAGGAGTTTATTCCTTTTTTTATTTACTTGAGTGCTTTTGGCATCACTTAGATGCTGGGTTTGAGGTTTTCCCTATTTTGGGGGGTGAGTCACACTGTGGCATCCCTATGCACTCTCCTGGCAGGCACATGGGGTTCCTGCCTCTGTGACAAGGCCAGAGAGGCTGCTGGGTGATAGTGAGAGCCCCTGAGCTGACAGTGGTGTTGGGTTAATAGCTCTGGGTTGCTGATAATGAGGATGGGACAGCCTGTGCCAGGCGCGGGACGCCAGCCCCCGGCACAGCCCCGAGCATCCCCAGTCGTGAGGGCTGCCCTGGTTCTGTGACCATCCGTAACTCCAGTGTGCAGGTTGTGAGTGTCAGCTGCCNCCTGGACATGGACATGGTGATCCCGGGCATCTCCTCCCTCACACACAGCCGTGCTCCCGCCCGGATGGACATGGTGATCCCGGGCATCTCCTCCCTCACACACAGCCATGCTCCTGCCTGGACATGGACGTGGACATGGTGATCCTGGGCATCTCCTCCCTCACACACAGCCGTGCTCCCGCCTGGACACTGAGATCTTGGCATAGAAGTAGTTCTTTCCTTTCTTTCCCTGGAAATAAAATTGCACAACTGTATTTACTAAGATTTGTTGGATGAATTTCAGTCACGTCCCTTGGTGGATCCGCACTTTTCGTTAGACCTCAGGCACGGTCCAACATCATTGCACCAGTGCTTATATTGGATCCTGGAATTGTTTTTTTCTGCTTTGTGAGGTCTAAGACAACTACAGAATGTATGGAATATACTGGGAGTTCTTATGCTTACTGGAGTCACCCTTTCAGAATAGACAATGATGCTTTCATGTTAATATTTGTTAATAATAAGTAATACATATTCACATATACATTCCAAGTGTTAAGAGGATCCTTATTTTCCAGCTGACTGGTATTCCAAGGACATTTCGTTATAGCAGACTTGTTCTGAGATGCTGGAATACCCCCAGTTTTGTTTTTCATGTAACAGCCAGTGGTGATGGCAGCAGCTCTGGGTACCTTCTGTGCCAGACCAGCCACTGCTGGCAGGGGCAAACACTTTTGTGAGAAGCAGGAGTGAGCCTTAACCAATTACTAGACAAGAAAGGGGCTAATTTAATAATGAATAGTTTGACTGTCTCTTTGCAGTAGTGTGGCAATAGGTGTCACCTGCTGTGGCAGAACCATTTCTCTAAGCACCGTAGTCACCTCAAACCACAAAAGGATCTTTTCCAACTTTGCCTTGCTGATGTAGAAAAGTGAAGAGGATTTTACATGTATTAGTACATCTCAATCAGCGTGTTACCAGCAGGAGCTGGTGCCAGTTTGTTGCAGTAGTTGAGTGGGAGGAAAGAAATGTGAATTTTTAAGTGAAGCAAAACAGGAGAAGAGGAATAAGTACAGGTAGAGGATGGAGAAGGAGAGAGAGTTTAACGTCAGGATCTGGCCTAACCTGTATTTTCCTTTTGTGTGTGATTCCGTGATAATTTCATGATGTGAATTCTCTGCTTTGAAAAATGACAGAAGCATGAAATAGAGGTTTTCCAGTGAGAGAAGGTGAGTGCCTTCTGAACAGGCATGAGGATTTGCAGTCTGAAGTGATGTCCTGGGCAATATCTGATGAAGCTAATCTCGAGGATCTGCAGCCAGTCCTTCAGCAGTGATACAGAAATGGTTACAACTGAGTTGCTTGTGAAAAGGATTTGGTTTTGAAGCTCCTTTAGCCATGGAGGTGCCTCTGTACTGGCAGGAGGCATCATCTTGTAGGGAACTTGATGGCCAGGTGCCACTCGTGGAAGGCTCCCTGGCATCCGGCAGCGATGCCTTCTCCTGGAGGGGGTGGCAGGGGGGGCGTGGGGCTGGCGATGGGGCAGGAGGGGGTCTGGGTCCATGTGTGGGGCAGTGCTTGGTGTTCCCAGTGGGGCACTGCAGTGAGGGAGCATGATTCCCTTCCCAGCTGCCTGGAATGCTCCTTGCGTGCCAGGCCATGAGTGGATGGATTTTGGAGATGCAGATTTGCTGGCACGCGAAGTGGGAGTCTGGAGATCCAGAAATAGCATCTGTGTCATCTGCACAGGGAGGAATCTCTGTCGGGCGCCAGTGGGGTGGTGCTGCCGCCCCTCCCGGGGGTTCCAGCCCCACAGGTCCCATCTTTTCATGGTGGAGGGGCTGTAGGAATGCTCGTGTCCTGCCAGGGTGGGGGAGGTGTGAAGGGAGAGGGGTGATTGGGCTTGTAGGCAGCACCAACTTCTTTCTCAGAGAACATCCTGCTGTTCCTACCTGCCTGCTCCTTGGGAATCACTCTGGTGGGAGGGAGCAGAGCGGGACCAGCCAGAGCGGTTCAGGAGGTGCAGGACCCTGTGAGAGGGTTTTTTGCACTGGGCAAAGCTGTCAGCCTCAGCTGTGCTGTTAGGTTTCCAAAATGACAGCCATCCACAATTCCTGAACCTTTACTAAAGGAGAAAACAGCCAAGATTTTTAAGAATTGGAATGTTAGCAACAATCCTTTTCCTACTGACTTCAAGGGAATCATCCTGCTCACCCTGTCCCTGGGGCTGTGCACACATGCTCACACTCACCTGTGCCCATGGGAAGGTGGACTCTGGGGTTCCTGGTGTGGAGCAGGTCTGTGAGATCTTCCCCAAAAATGGGCATCTCATCAGATAGGATCCCACGGGATCCCTGCTGAGGTGTCTGCATCAGCTGGCAGGGGGGGTTCTAGGGTTTATACCTTTACACCTTTTACAGGACATTTATTTTCTTTCTTGTAAGTACGATCATAAAGGCATATTTTTTTAGGGGACAGAGTTTCGGGGAAAAAAATAAACTCCTGTTGGGACAAGTGCTGGGAAGCAGGTGAGCTGCCAGGAGGAGGAGCGGGCTGGGCTGGCTGAGGAACAGCACAGGAGTCTGCTGCTGCTTTTCTGCCCGTGCTCAGGAGCTGGGGCTGTGATCCAGATGGGTGCACAGCTGCTGGGGCGGTCCCCTGGGTTTGGAGTCATCCTTTAATCAGCAGTATCTTGATACCAGTTTAATGGTTTGAAGTATTTCTTTTTGCAGACTCGTCAGGCAGCTCAGCAGTTTCTCAGCGCAGGATTCCCTGACGCTGTTCCCAAACAGGCACTGATAGCACTGCAGTCACAGAGCCCAGTGCTTCACAGATAACTCCATCAGCTCTTGGCCAAGTGCTGATCCTGCCTTGCTTTTCTCAGCGGCTTCAGCCTTGCAGATGTTTGTTCACATGGGCCGTTGGTCCACAAGCAGAGGTATCTGCTGAGCTTCCAGGAGCACAGTGTGCTCTGGCTCCTGCCTGCCAGCATGTGCCCACTGTCTGCTCCTCGTGTACAGCGTGCCTGGGTGGGACATGCCACCAGAGCATGGGCACAGGGTGCTCTGAGCCCATCCTAGCCCTTCCCAGCCCTGTCTGCTCTGGAGTGCAGCTGTGACTGCACTCCTGTGTCTGCTGGCCAGGGCAGAAGGGCTCACACAAGGTCTGGGAGTGCCCACGGAAATACTGCGTGTGGTGCTAACATCACTATGAAGACTTTTTATTGGCTATCAGGGAAAATTTTTCCATGGGAAGGGCTGTCCAGCCCTGGCACAGCTGCTCAGGGTAGTGCTGGAGTCCCCATCCCTGGAGGGATTTAAAAGCTATGGATGTGGCAGTTGGGGACATGGGTTAGTGGTGACCTTGGCAGTGCTGGAGGCGCAGTTGGACTCGATGGTCTCAGGGGGCTTTTCCAACCTAAACAATTCTCTTATTCTGTGGGCAGCACTTTTCTGAGCTTTTTTCCTTTATCCCAGCAAACATTATCAGGTTTTGCAGACTCACAGGAGTGAGTTGTCTTGCAGAGCCTGGGTGCACAGCGTGGCTTCTGGAACATTTTGTTTTCAGTTTAGACAACACTGAAAAAGTTGCACTTGGCCCCCCAGGAGTCCTAATTAGCTCCATCAGTGAATGTGCACAGAAATCATTAAATGTGTGTGGTTGGGTTTAGCTAAGGAGGAAGGAACATCAAGAGCAACCTGACTGCACGTAATTAAGTTTAAAGCACGAAGAGTTAATCCTGCTGTGAATTAGAGTTTGTGCTATTTGAGTGTGAACTTCTCAATACATGGGTGTTAAAAGTTGGTGGGAATTAGTGTAAGCTGTTATTGAGCCAAACAATCAGAACAAGCAGAATGCTGGAGTACGACTGGGAGCAATACTATTATTAGCACTCATGTTCCTGAGTTGGTAATGATCTCTTCGACCTGCCATGGGAACGAGTGATGCAGTAATTAATCCGCTGCATATGGCAGGGCAGCTGCATTCTGTGATCAGCATCCCTCTCTCGTGGTGTGAATCACAAACAGCATCCCGGAGCACAGAGTCAGGCTGGAGGGACTGGGCTTTGCAGGGACTGGGCTGTTGCAGGGCTGTAACCATGCTAGAGGGTGCTGAGCTGTGTTAACTGGGTCTAGCTTAAGGCAGACCCCTGGTGCTTAGCCAAACTGAGCAACCAGCTGGTGCAATGGGGTGGCACTTCCCAGAGCCTTACTGGGGGAATCTGTGTGTCATTAAAGTCAGTCAGAAAAGATTCCACAGGGCCAAAATACCCCCAAGCTCTGCCTCTGCCTTTGTGCATTGAGGACCTGTTCTCATTGTCTTTGCTTTTTCTTCCCCTGGGAGCTGCAGGCGCTGCTCCATGAGCAGCAGCCTCTCCAGCCTGGGGAAAATTCTGCTCCAACATCTCCACACATTTCCTGTGGGGAACAAGAGGCCCTGTGTGGCTCCTGTGGGTGGCACAACATGGGGACACTTGGCCCTGCAGAATGGGCTGTTCAATGAGCAGCACAGAGACAGGCAGTGCAGTTCACTCTGGATCAGAGATGGCACCACAAATAGAGCACAGGGCTGGTGGGCTGTCCATGTCCTCGGTGACATCGTAGAGGTGCTGTGGTCCCCTCCATCCTCCCTTGCACCTGCCACAGTTTCCTTCCCTCCCCTGCCTTCAGGATGGTCTTAATCTTGATTTTCCTCTGTCTTGTCAGTTCTAGTGAAGGTATTGAACATTCCTGACCCTGGAAGTGTCCAAGGCCAGGTTGGAGCAACCTGGGATAGTGGAAGGTGTCCCTGCCCATGGCAGGGGATTGGAACTGGATGAGCTTTAAGGTCCCTTCCAACAAAATCCAGTCTGTGAGTCTTTGATTCTATTAAAGGTCTCTTGCTTTATATTTTAGTTTCATGTGCCGCTTGTTTCCCCTGGGCTGAATCCCCTTCCTGGAGGCTGGAGGCACCAGTGTGCTCTCCAAGTGATCCAACGCTGGCACTGCCTGTGCAAAGCACAAAAGGAGCACACAGCTTGAACAGGGCCCTTGTTCTGTGGCTCTCAGTGTGGAAAAATTCCCGTGGACCAAACAGACAGCAGCAGCCTCGGCATATCCTGGCTGACAGCTTGCTGGGAACAGGCCTTGGCCAATTGTGTTTTGTTTGGGGATGTGTAAAACCAGAAAATTAAATGTGCCAGCAAGAAGTTCTTTTTTTTTTTTTTTAATGTCACATTAAAACCTGTTTATTTTGGAGATATTTAGGTAGAGAAAATGAAAAGAAGGAAAACTACAACCTGCTCCCCCTTTCAAGGCAGGTGCAAACCCCACTTGGCCAAGGGCAGTGATGGCTGGGCTCCAGGCAGGATGAAGATTTCCCAAGCCAGAGCAGTCACAATAGAAAACTGGGGTTATTTCCTTTGCAGTTATCATTAAAGCTTTGCTCAAGTCTACAGAAACACCAGACAGAAGTTGGTTTGTTAATATTTTCACTGGGTACAGTTTATTAAAAATGGAAAGTCAGGGCACATGGTGGAGACTGTGGGAGCAGCATGAAAAATGCAGACGGTTTAAATTTGGCCCATCCTCATGTGGAGCAGAGCTTAAAAATGGAAACTGGGGAGGGGAGCACATGAAGTGTATGGTAATTCTTCTACGGGATGAGCATGACCTATTTCTGTAAGTCATTCTTGGCTGCCAACTCTAAGAAATTAAAATGTATTTTCTGAGCAGTGAATAATTTAGCAACTTTGAAGTGATTAACATAGAGGAGAGGCTGGAGCATGGAAGGTGGAGTGCTTTCGGAGTGAGACACGCTCCTGGGCAGGATGGCAGCACAAACCCTTTGCATCCTTCCAGTTCTGTGAATTCACTCAAAGAAGGTTCCTACTGAGAGAAGGGCTGAGATTTAGGTTGTCTCATCCTCAGGGCACAGGTGAACTGAAGACCTGAGGGTGGGGAGCAGTTTTTGTGTCAGACCCTCAGAGGGGGCTTTGTCACAGAACAACTTTTGTTTAAATTGTGGACTGAAGTGATTTAAAGAATTAACTTCTTGTTTAAGTGTTTCCCTTGTACAGGCAGGACCACAGGGTTAGCCAAGCTCATGGAAATAAGCAGATTTATTTCTGATATAAGCCCTGTATTTATTACACTGCAAGTTGGGGACACTCAGTGGAACTGTTACTGTGCCATAAATGTTAAAAAAATCTGTCCTTGTTGTATTAGACAAGACTGAACCATGGTTAATGCTTTCAAATGGTGCCAGAATGGCACAGCTCAACTGCCCCTCACCCAGGCAATGTGTGCCTTATTGGAACAGACAGAATTAAACCTTATCTCAAACACTAAAGCAGAGGGTGGGGGGATGGATGGACAGGTGGGTGGGTAAGTGGATGGATGGATGGATGGATGGATGGATGGATGGATGGATGGATGGATGGATGGATGGATGGATGGATGGATGGATGGATGGATGGATGGATGGATGGATGGGGAAAGATGGAGCCTGGCAGCTCGGGTAGCTGAAGGTCCTGCACCACTGCCTTCCAGAGCTGTGCCTTCTGGAAACTTCAGACAAGGCAGTGGGGTTTGGCTGGTGGAATTGCTTCCCCACAGAGCAGTAAAACCTGCCATTAATTGTTTTCCTTCTTGTGTTTAGGAGAGAACCCAGCAGAGCTCCCACTGTGTGTACCCTTAATGATTCTGTGATTCTATAATTGTTTAAGGTTTTTTGCCTTTTTATTTTATGTAAGGTGCACCGCACTGGCTGGCAGGTCCCTGACACGGCTTCTGCCCCTGCACCACTGGCTGTGGGATGCTGATTCTTCTCTTCCCTCTGGGGGAATGCATCCCATGTCACACTGGAGGGGCTGCCAAAGGGAAAGCCAAACAGGAAAATGGCTGTTGGACAGGCTGCCACAAGAGCAGCTTGTTCTGGTCCTCCTGGCTGTAGGGCCTCTCTCAAGTGTTGGCCGGAGAACAGCGCTGGTGGTGTCCTCAGGATGCAAATCCAGAGGCACCAGCTCTCCAGCAGGTCTTCAGACACATCCTCCTTCCACCTCAGTCTGGGTTTGCATAAGCTCAGCTGCCAGCCCTGCTGGCGTCCAGCCTCCAAAATTCATCCAGCATCTCTGGATGGGCTTAAATATGTTAGAGTTCAGCTGCAGCTCAGGGGTGCAGGGCAGGCTTCCTGCTCCTGTGTGGAGGCTGAGGAGTGCTGCAGTATCCATATTTCATGAGTGACAGGTCTGATGAGGACGGTTGTGATGAAGGAATGAGTTGAGCGTCCAATCCAGCCTCTGCAGAGCCCTGGCCAGGAGGGGAGGGCCAAGGACTTGGGCATCTTCCATTTTCCCCTGCTGTGTTTTCTGGGGGCTGTGGCTGATGGTAAAATACAAGGATGCCGTTGTACTGAAGGGAGGACTTTTGTAGTAACATAAACCCTCTGTTGCTAAAAAGCATTTATTTGAGTTGTTGCGGACATGAGCTGTTGAACTGGGGTCCCGTGAGGCTACGCACACATCCCATAAAGGGGGAAAAATCCTGCCTCAAAGGGGATTTCTAATTAAATCAATTTCTTTGATTTTAAAAGATTAAACTGACAGAGGTTAAATTTAGTTTAGGTATACAGGAGGAGTTCTTCCCCATGAGGGTGGGCAGGCCCTGGCACAGGGTGCCCAGAGCAGCTGTGGCTGCCCCTGGATCCCTGGCAGTGCCCAAGGCCAGGCTGGACATTGGGGCTGGGAGCAGCCTGGGACAGTGGGAGGTGTCCCTGCCATGGCAGGGGTGGCACTGGGTGGGCTTTGGGGTCCCTTCTCAGTCAGTCCAGTCTGGAATGCTGTGACTCTGTGATCCATCTCTGTCATGTGTCTTTCGATTTAGTATTGGAGATGCTTCTTGAACTTCCACATCCTAAATTTTATTACAGATTTCAACAATGTTTTCTTCATTTCTTCCTCCTCAAGCTTTGTCCTTCATCACAAGGGTCCCCTGTGTACTTCTGCTTCATCAGGTGTTAGTAGCAGTTGTTTCATAGAACTGGGAGGACTGGAGCTGGCTTACAATAGCAGTGATGAGTTTCTTCCTGGAAACAGTATATGTCTGATGGCTGGATATTTTTTCTGATTACTAAAGGCTTCTACATCCCTATGAGAGTTCCTTAATTGTCTTTAAGCTGGGCTTGCTCAGCAAACCTTGACACTGAAGAGCCAGAACATGCATAAAACTGTGGATGTTTTCCCAGGGATGGAGTGAACCCAGGCTGACAAACGCCTGTTGTGCTGAGCAAAACTGGTTTTCAGCTTTCAGTTTTGAATGGAATGGCCCAGACACCCCAAACTTTGTTCTCAGCCTTATTTTTGGCATTAAGGGACTGGACTGTGTGCAGAGAAGGGAACGGAGCTGGGAAGGGTCTGGAGCCCCAGGAGGGGCTGAGGGAGCTGGAAAGGGGCTCAGCCTGGAGCAAAGGAGGCTCAGGGGGGACCTTGTGGCTCTGCACAAGTCCCTGACAGGAGGGGGCTCAGGGGGGTCGGGCTCTGCTGCCAGGGAACAGGGACAGGAGGAGAGGGAACGGCCTCAGGGACAGGGCAGGGGCAGGGTGGATACTGCGGAGAAGTTTTCATGTAAAGGGATGGTTGGCCCTGGCACAGCTGCCCAGGGCAGTGGTGAAGTCTCCATCCCTGGAGGTGTTCAGAAACAGAGTGGATGTGTCACTTGAGGTTTGTTGGTGACCATGGGGGTGCTGGGTGGTGGTTGGACTGGGTGAACTCAGAGGTCTTTTCCAGCCTTAATGATTCTGTGATTCTATAATTGTTTAAGGTTTTTTGCCTTTTTATTTTATGAGAGTGTTTTCCTTCAAACCAAAGTGTGTTCCCTGTGGCTCATGGCAAGTGCTGACTGGGGGATCCCTCCCTGCTTGTCAGGATGTGGAGCTGGGCGAGGAGCTGAAAGTGGGGCTGGAGCTTCATCAGCATTCCCGAGGAGTGGTGAAAAATACCCAATTTGGGTATTTCACCTGAAATTCAGATTTTTTCAGAGGAGCAATGAAAACTTCATTTGAAGTCAAACATTTAATTTTGTAACTCTTTATTCTTTTTACCTTTCAAAATAAAGCTGCAAAAGAGTCTTTATTATGCTAAAATGTGCTGGCGTGGCCAGTATTGGAAACACTCCAGAAGAGACAATTTTACACGTTGTAAACAAACGAATGGAGGAAATTAATTCAGGGTCCTGGTGCAGCCAGCTTTACAATCCTTGTTGGAATTAATTTGTCTAAAATTACATAGCTTTACAAAGGTGCTTCTGTTCACTTCGGGGATTTTAGCAGTCCCAGCCGAGCCCTGAGTATGGTACAGCCTCAATCTTTCATGAGGCACCAAAACTCAGCCATTTATCATTTCTAACATATGCTGCAGAAACATTAAGTAACATCCAGCAGCTGTTTATTGCTAACGTTACACTACTGTAAACATGCTCTATAAAGGCTTTTTTTAATTTTGTTTTTGTAAATCAATTTTAGTTCCTTGAAGTAAAATTTTCTCATCGGTAGAAACAAGGGAAAAAGCAACAATCCAAGTAAAGTCCAGCGCTGTGGCTGCTGCTGTGAGGCAGCAGCTGATTGTGCTGCCGCATCAGCCCACCTGTGCGGTGCCCCGGTGGCAACGCCCGCACCTCCCGGCTCTGCCCCGGAGCAGCCTGGGCTTTGTCACCGAGGCACATCCAGGGAGCCGGGATGGAGCCGGGATGGAGCCGGGATGGAGCCGGGGTGGAGCCGGGGTGGAGCCGGGATGGAGCCGGGATGGAGCCGGGATGGAGCCGGGATGGAGTGGGGATGGAGCCGGGATGGAGCCGGGATGGAGCCGGGGTGGAGCCGGGGTGGAGCCGGGGTGGAGCCGGGATGGAGCCGGGGTGGAGCCGGGATGGAGCCGGGATGGAGCCGGGGTGGAGCCGGGGTGGAGCCGGGGTGGAGCCGGGATGGAGCCGGGGTGGAGCCGCTGTGCTCCTGTCAGTCCTGGGAGGGCTCTAATTAGCAAGCCTTTCAGCCCACATCCAAGATTCTGTGATCAAACGGCTTCAGCTCTCCTCTGCTTCTTACTCGGGGCGGCGAAGGGTTTGATTTTTTGCCAGGAAAGGTTTGTTCCAGCTGCACACGAAGTTTTCCATCCCAGGCTGGTGCTGTCTCTGGCCCAGGACGCCGGCAGGTGCTGCTCCTGGCACAGGTGAACGGGCATGTGTCCAGGTGTGGCTGCTGCGGTTCTGGGCAGTGGCTCCTGCAGTGTTCCTGGGCAGGAGGGTTGGCTGTGGTGGCTGTCGCTGTCACCTGCCTCCCCTCGGCTGCGGGAGGGAGTGAGGCTGCCCTGGCCCTGCAGGTTCCCTGGGATGTTTGCACGGGCAGGGCTGAATGCGTGAATAACCTTTGCTTTCCCAACAGCTCCACTCTGTAATTCTCCGGGAAGCTGTTTAACTAGAGGTGCCACTGTGAAATGGACCATGTACCAGGGAGTTTTGCCGAGGGGCAGTGCCCTTCTGGAAATACCAGCCAGACACATGGCAGCACGGAGAAATAGAACCATCCTCGGTGTTGGCCTTGGGGCACTGGTCACTCACTTTGGGTGACCTAAACTATAAACTAAACTATAATCTGCTGCCCTGCAGCCAGCCTCCAAAACACGCTGTGCCCTGAGCCCGGGGAAGCTGATTGCTGCCAAGGCTGTGTGTGTGGAGCAGCACTGGGCACCCAGCCTGTGTGTGAAGCTCATCCTTATCTCTTGTGCTTTTGGCTAGGACCACTGTGAATTCATTTAGGGCTCGTTAATCTGCACCAGCCAGGGCTCAGCTGGTTAATGAGTGACCTGTTGGCCTCCCCGGGTTTCTGTTGCACAGTAACATGTATGTTTCTAACAGGAATAGCACTGGTCAAGCCCACGGAACTCAAGGGATGGGGTGCTGGGTTTCCCTCTTGATCTCTAGTGCCTCCCGAGCTCAGTCATGGAGATCAGATGAATGCAATGCACTCACACTCCTTGGAAGGGCTCCTGGCCAACACAAGTGGTATTTTTTTGCTAATTAGGAATGGTTTCTGGCCAATGCAAACATTTTTGTGTTGCATGGCAATTACCCAGTCTGCCCAAGCTGACTTAGCAGTTGCTTTGCTCGGTGCGTTTGATTCCTTACGGAGTTGCAGGGACTCATTTTTAATTATACAATAACTCTCTGTTTTTACACAGCTTTAGAGTTGCTTCCTAATAGTAGGTTTGAGTCTGTGGTTTCTAAAGGGGCTCATTTATAGCACTGGGCTGGCATTGTACCTTTAATTTCTTCCATTATCTACTAGCATTCCCTGGATTCCTGGGTAGTTAATGCTCACTTGAGGTTCCTGACAGTCATAATACACTGCATTTCCATTTCCCTCACCCGTGTAATCTTCTCTGTGGATGTGAACAGGCAAAACAGATTGGCCCGAGCTGGAGACCGAACACGCTGCTTGTGCTTTCTCCAGGACAAAAGGGAAAGCAGTGGTTTCCTGCACTGCATGGAGCCCTCTGGTTAGAGAAAATGGGATGCCTTGTGTTCCAAGGGTTTCAGGCTCAGGAAGGACTGCTACATCACCCCATTGCCCTTTGCTCCCTCTCTCCATAGAACACCTCTGCATTTCCCCTCTTTTCCTTTGCCTCATCTCTGAACACAAATCTCACTTTTCATCTTCCCCGTCTTCCCAGTTCACCCAGGCTGATCCTCCGGGTTGAAAGCTTTTCGTTTTGAGGCCTCCCGTCCCTCCTGTTGTCCTGCCCTCTGTCCCACGCTGTTCCTGGCAGGCTCATCCGATCTTTGGGATGCTCAGAGCTCTCCATTTGCCGTGGTGCTGCTGTTTCCCCTGTGAACTCTACTGTCCCTCCCTTCTGTGCCCCGTCACCCTGCCCAGCCCCCCCCGTGGCTCCAGAGCTGCCCCAAATCCCCACATCTGTTCATCCTGCCGGGTTCCTTTCCTTTGCTCCTGCCCTCCCTGCCATTCCCCAGTGTTGTGCCCATGTCCCAGGATGTCCCCTCTGTCCCTGCCCAGGGGCTCACAGGGGTGGCCTCCCCTCTCTGTGTCATTCCATGTGTGAGATGGCTTTGGAGCAAAGCTGGAGCTCTCTTTCCTGTCAGATGAAACTCATGGCATTTTGTGGCAGAAAACTTGTGGTTTCTGTGGCCACAATTTAATGTTTCTACATCAGTTACTGGGGTGCTTCTTCCAAGCTACATTACAGGAGGACAGTGGGTAGAGAAATGTTATTAATTATGCCAGTGTGTAAAAATACATTGATAGAAAGTGGATCATGTCATACTACCCCAACACATTTGCTGTCACAAAATTTAGAAAATAATTTCTTAGGCCTTTAGTGTTGAAGAGAATCATTCTTGGAGTTAAATGTCCCTGTTGATATTAAAGAAGCTGGAAAACATGCAGATAAAGAGGAAAAGGTTGACTTGAACCTTAAAATGAGATTTTTAATTTGCTGGTTTTCCCCGGATTTGAGGGTATTATAGACCAGGTTTACTAACTGCGTCCTACTACATTGTTCTCCTCCTGTTGGAGATTAATACCAAGTCCTGATGTTGAACCCTCAGTGGGAGTGCACTGTGTATCTGAAGTGTTACTTTCAAGTATCTTGCAAATAAATGCAGAATAAAGAGGAAAAAAAAAAAACTTTCATAGTTTCAAAACAGTAAAGACAAAGACCTCTTTTTTTCTTTTTTGCATCTCTCATCCTTCTGTATAATGAATTTCTGCAGGGAAATGGACTCTTAATTCTCTCTGTTTCACTGGCAAGTAGAAGCTGTGTATCCAGCCTGCTTTATTCCACAGCACATCTTGTGATTACAATGAGATCTTAATTACAGGGATGTCAGGGCAGCACCTGGCACTCTGTTGTGCAGTGGGAAGGGCTGGGCTGCATGAGGTTTGGGGAGGTCCTGTGGGCACATGGAGCCCTGCCATCCCTGCCATCCTGGCCACCCTGCTTGTCACATGTTCCTGGAGCTGGAGAACAAAGCCACAGCACATGCAGCAAAGCCAGGCTAGAGTATTTATCTTTATTTGTGATTCATGGTTTGTCACTTGGTGCCAGGGAGAGCCAGGAAGAAGCACATGGCAAATGCCAACATCTTCTGTCCTGTGGTTCCCCTCCCCTTCAAGGTGCTTCATTGATAAGGAGCTGCCGGAGGGGTCAGTAAACAATTGGTGTCCTGTCCTTGTGAGGAGCTGAGGAAATACCCCTGGAGGCATTGAGCACAGCAGATGGCACTGGCTGGGTGTGATGGGCAAGGCAGCTCCTCCTGTTTGCACATTGCAGATGGGATGGGATGGGATGGGATGGGATGGGATGGGATGGGATGGGATGGGATGGGATGGGATGGGATGGGATGGGATGGGATGGGATGGGATGGGATGGGATGGAACAGAAGAACAGAATACTTTCAGTTGTAATCCACCTACAAGTCCCACTCACCTAGACTTACCTAGTCCCACAGTTTGGTGCTTCAGGACTGCCCAAAGCTAAAGCACGTTATTGAGGGCATTGTCCAAATGCCTCCTGAACACTGGCAGGCTTAGGTCGTGACTGTGTCTGCAGGAGGCCTGTTCCAGGGCTTGAGCAGTCTCTCGGTACAGAAATGCTTCCCAAACATTGAGGTTTTCAGGTCCCTCTGTGCCTCTCATTGGCTGCTCTGGCTCGTCCTCAGGCCAAGGCCATTTCTGCCTCTCCAGATTGTGGCTGTCGGAGCCGTGCTGGAGTCAGAGCAGTGGGTGAGCAGGGCCTGTGAAAGGCAGCAGCTGTCACCTCCTGCTCGCTGCCACCAAAGCCTCCACTGGCTTCTGTGACTCAGGCTCGTACCAGTCAGCCCCACATAATCAGCTCCTCTGGCTGTGGGTGAATGACAGCTTTCTCCTGTCAGCTCGGAGAGTGGAGCCTCTGGAGCATACGCAATTGTTCCAGGCAGGTTCAGGGTTTCTATTTTAGGGATAATCACATATTCTGTAGTGATAAGTTAACATTTTTAGTAATCCAGCGTGTTGAGCACAAAAAGGAACACACTGCTACTATGATTTTCTTCTTCTAATGCTGAGATTGCTTTTGCTTTATTGGGATCATGGAATCATAGAATCATTTACTTACATAGAATTATGAGATTGCTTACTGAGTCCTGCAGAAAATACTGGGAGACCAGTCAGTGCATCATCTGAACTTCCCATTAGCAGAACTCTCTATTAATTTATTAAAAATTACATCTCTGCTGATAGGTTCAAGGGCCTGGTGAATATTCATATCTAGGTTTGTTTCCTGCCTGCTGACTTGAGCAGGCTTCCCAGATCAGTTGTAGTCATGGAGACATGGAAATGACACTTTGGGGTTTGTTTTCTCAGTGGCAATGCTTTTTTACACAATATTACAAACATTATAACAAAGAATTGTCAAAAGCTGTCCTTCTGTAGTGATGGCAGATCATGAGCACTTGCGTGTGGTTTAATCGCCAAGAAAATGCTGCCCATCAAGGGGCTCACTGTAGCTGGGCATGCTCTTGGTGACGGGAGGTCAATCAGTGGATTTAACTGCCTGTGGAAAACATTTGATCTGGTGCTCCAAATGCTTCAGCCAGAATATTCCAGACAGAATGTTTGTGAAGCTGAAGCTGCAGTTTTGCATTGCTCACTGCAGCCCCTCTAGTAAAATCCTCAGTAAAATCACTACTTAAATGAAAGGCCCACGGAGAAGGGAGGTGATGAGGAGGTGACACCACCCATGGGGCTGAGCTCTTCCTCTGGAGCCGTGGGAGACTCTGAGAAGGTTGGGGAGGCACTGGTGTCCCATGGGGTCTGTTGTGGGATCTCCTGGAGAAATCTCAGGGAGATCACTGAATCATTAATGTTGGAATAAGCCTCCAAGATCAATGTCCAGCCTCTGACCAATCACCACAAAGACAACTAAACCAACTGAACGAGGAGCAGTCGTGGTGCATCTGCCCTTGAGTGTCACTGAGGGAGGGGACTGGGAGTGCAGGGAGGCACAGAGTACGAGCTGGCCCAGATTCTGTTTGCAGTTTCATTTGGCAAAGTTTTCTGGGCTCTCCTGCAGAAAATGTCCCACAAAAGTGACAATAACAATATTTTGGATATAAGCCTAGCACAGAAGGGTAATAGGAGCTCAATGGGCATGCGTGGACTCTTGATTCATCCTCAGAGATGACAGATGTGCATTTATTTAAGATATGGGAGTGGGACTCGTAATATTTATAGTGAATTCTTTGTTCCCACTCTTGCTGAGTGATTTTGGTTTCTGTGGCAAATCAACAGGGTCAGTGCTCGTTGTTGACCATCTCAAGCTGCAAACCCCCAAGCCCGTGCCAAGCATTCCTTTTCACCCAGACATCTGGTGAGGAGTGCTGAGACCCTGCACGGTCAGGGTCTCATGGTAGGACTGTCAAGGGCTGGCAGCTGTATCTAGGCAGGTGGGCTCAGTCCATCAGCAAGCTCCTCCTCGCCTCATCTTTTTTATTTAAAGCTGATATTAAATTAAATCACAGCAGTACTTTGGTATAAAAATAATTTTGTTTGCAGCAGCAGCTGATGGAGGCAGTGGCTGAGGTGTTACAGCTGCATGATCATTTCTCGTCATTGCTGCTCACCCTGGCTCTGAAAAAACAACAGATCTGGTCCAGATGGGTTTGCATGTGAAGGGAGTGGAAGGCTGCCCCTGCCCCACAAACACTGCCCCTGCTCCTGCCCCTCTCCCTCGCCGCCTGTGCTCAGCCAGCGCTGGGTGGGCTGTTGTTGTTGGGGAGGGGCAGTGTTTGTGGGGCAGGGGGCACTGGGCAGAGGGGCAGGGGCGGGGGCAGTGTCTGGGGGGAAGGGGCTGTGGGCAGGGGCAGAATGTGGAGCGGGGTCACTCCACACTCCCCACTTTGTCACACTTCTAGTTTGCCTCTGAGCTCTGTGAGATTCCCCCTGGGTCCATGCAGGTTGAAGCTGTATTTTAACTTGTGGTACACCACTGTTTAAGTAACCTCATCCAACCCTCTGCCAGTTCCCTCAAGCAGGTGAAAAGGGACTTGAAAGGAAAGCAGCTGCTGTCCTGCAGCTTCCCCAGAGGCAGACTTTTAGTAAAAGCTTGGCCAATGCTCTGTAATTGTTTCCCTGTCTTCTTTTAAATGCAAGCTTATTTGTAGTAAAGCATTTACAAATGTAAATCCTTTTTTCTTTACCTTGTAGTGAACTTTGACCACTTCCAGATTCTCCGGGCGATTGGGAAGGGAAGCTTTGGCAAGGTAGGCTTGAGCACTTGGTCTTGCATGCATCAGATGTATGCTGTTGTGTACTTGTGTGTTATTGGAACAGTAACAGGGCCAAAACTGGCTATTTTTGTATTTTTTTTTATGATGGCTGCTCAGTCAACACAGGAAAAATGCTCAGGAAAATACCTTGTTCCCATTTGGCATTGCTTTAATTCTTGGCATCTTGGTGCAACAGATGCATTTTAAATTACCAGCACAATTGTGACCATTTTACAGCAAACAGTCTTATGTTTTCAGTTTGGAGATGTCTGGGTTGTGAGAGAGGGCAGTGAGTCAGGAAGGTGCTGGAAGTTGCCCTTGGGGATTGACTGAGCTGGCACACTGGTCAAGAGGGGTCTGTGAAATCCTGAGCTGTTTTCCCAGTCAGAAATCAGTTATGCTGAAGAGGTTTTGTTGTTTATTTTTAACTGTTTTTTCTTGCCAAGCATGTGGGAGGATGTGGGAGCTGTGTATCTCTGGGATCAGTTACTGGTTGGTTTCCTTGTGTTAGTCCTTTTCCATTCCCTTTTTCACTGGCTCTCACTCCATCCCTGTGCAGGTGACTTTCAGCATTTCCCCCTGAGCTGGCAGTGCCAGCACGGCATTCAGGGGGTACATTGGGAGGTCTGCAGTTCTTCTGTCACCTGTGTTCTGCTGTGACCAGCTGTAGCTGTGCCCCTCTGTGCAGCTGAGTCCCCTGTGTGTGGTGGGCGGGAGCTGTGGGAGCAGAGCCCCGGTGGTGACCCCTGGACACTGCTGAATTGGGTGTCCCTCGTGTGGGGTGGGCTGTGTGCCAGGACTGGGGCTTTGGGTGGGGACATGGCCTTGGAAAGTGTGCAAAACGTGCAGTGTCAAACCTGTGGAATGGCCCAGCCCAGCTCAGAGGGTGACACAAGTGTCCCCATGCCCTGGTAAGAGAAAGGGGCCAAGCCAAGTGCTTGGGGTAGTCTGCACCTGCTTGTGTTCCCCTCCGCTCAGCTCATCTTGGCTGGTTACTCCCATCGTACTTTGATCAAAAGCTGATGCCATGAGGGTGAGAAGATCCAGATCTGGCTCTGGAGATGACCCACACTGCCCTTTGCCTTTCCCCTCTGTGTGGTATGGCCTGACGAGGCAGTGTCCCACTGGGCCATGGTAGCCTGCCCTGCTGTGCTTGGATGGCTGAAGATGGAAACTTTGCAAAAGCAGAAATTTCCCAGGACATTTGAGACCTGTTTGGCCAGAAGAACCCAAATTTTTACCAATTACTGAAAATCTCTTTTTGAATACTTTAAATGTATTAAGCAGCACAAAATCAGCCACAGTCTGTGGGGAGGATCCCACTGTTCTGAGATCAGGAGAGGGGACACTGTCAGTCACAGTGCTGCTGTTAGTGCTTCTTCCTGGCAAAGATGTTTCATTGCAGATCCCTAACGAGCACCAGGAGATCGATTACCCTGCTCTGACACAACCCACCCACGTGAATTCCTGTTGGGCTTCGATGTAAGTCTGCCTGGGACTTCCAGGGCTGATGAAAATGGATTGCCAGCAGTGTGCAAGTCACTGAGGGGATGGTTTGAAACACTCACCCCTCTTTGCAGCCACGTCCCTTGAGCTAGGAGAGGTGAAAGCTTGCAGCAGAGCTCTGTCAGATTTCTGGGCTTCTGTTGAATGATGGCAAATGATTAAATACCAGCTCAGTCCTTGTGCTGTGAGGATAAGGCAAACAGCAGAAGAAAGTCTCTCCAGACACTGCTGGTGAGAACAGGAACAGTCTTGTGTCTTCAGCTCACAATCAAAGGCCAAACACTAACTCAAAACCTTGGTGAAAAAGAGCAGCTCACATTTTTGTTTTGAGCTGATAGGAGAAGATTCAGACTTCAAACATAAACTTTACAGTGAAGGAGGTTTTATTCTTTTAAGCATCAGCACCTGGAAAATTAATTCTGCTCAGAACATGAAACAGAGAAAAAACCACTCTTTATCCCAGGGCAGGACCCTCTTGGCTTTGAGGAGAGCTGCTCCTTGTGGCTGCTCCCCGTGGCTGCTTGCTCTGTGCTTTGTGTTGCAGGAAGGTTAAGTCTGGCATGTAGCAGTCTATCAGGCATCAGAACTGTACATACACTTTCAACAAAATGCTGAAATGATTCATCTGTCATCTTTCTGGATAATTATGTCAATATACTGAATTTCCTCTGACACTGAGAAAAGCTTTTTGCGTTTACCAAGTCATTTACAACTCACATTTAATTACAGAAAACATGAAACTCTCTACCTGGCAAGTGTTATTTGAAATTGAGGAGTGACTTAGTTGCTTTGCTTGATTTAACCACTCTCTGTCTTCATTCAGGAAGATATTCAGAAGCCAGTGTCTGTGTCCAAGAAGACCCTCAGTGTGCATGAGTGACCTGTGGAAGCTGTGACACTGTGTGATCTCATGGTGACAGGACCTGGGAGCAGCACCTGTGGTGGTCCTGGGCACAGCATTTCCTTCCACAGTCACTTTGTGCACCTCTCAGGACAGACTGTGAGGTCCTCAGTGTGGGAACTGTAGGAAGGGAAGGAAAAAGGAACTCAGAAATCTCTTTTGAGAAGTCTGAGAGCCCCTGAGCTGTGGCTCTGGCATACCTGAAATAAATGGCCAATTTCTGTTTTCTAGGGATGGGTTTAAACAGCTTTAAGGTACAGTTAATAAAATGAAGGTCAGGTTCAATTCCATGTTTACTCCCATTAGCAAGTGTGTAATATTTTCCACACATAGTAGAGGTGGCATTATTTGATTTTCAATGATTTAATATCAGCATAGTGTTCCTCTTGTAGCACAGGCTCCTTTCCAAGCAGCAGCAGCAGTTGCTCAGGTTTTGGCTGCTCTGGTGCCATTTCCCAAGGAACAGCAGCCAGGAGAGGGTTTCTAGAATGGGGTGCAGTCTGTGGCCCTGTTCTAATGGGAAGTACTCTCTGAGGTTCATTGTGCTTCACGAGACACAGGGTGAGACCCAGAAATCTCCGAAGGCATCGGCAGCATTGCAGGGTCTGGACCTCTCCCTGTTAAAAGTTGGCCTCTTCTGGCTTCAGTCCCTGTCCATTTGGTCTGTGAGGCAGCTGGGGGTGTTTGCTCCTGTACTCCTCCTCCCACCTGGGCTTCCCTCTTGATTCTGCAGCCCCAGCCCTGCCTCCTCTTCCAAGGGATAAAGAGCTGGATGGAGTTGTGGGAATTCATTATTTACACTTCACTGCTGTGGAGGAATAAGAACACATCTGAAGTTTTTCAGCACAGATTTGTCTTTGTGTGCCATTGGATATCGGGGATTAAACCAGGGTTGGGGCTGGAATGAGCAGCAGCAGGAAATGGAATCTTCCAGAGGGAGCCAGTATACCTGGGGTGGGGCTGGCAGCCCATTGGGGCCTGGCTTTCAGTCTCCTCTGGAGGGGGTGGGGGGTCCTGGTCCCTATGCCCAGCTCCACACTGACCCTCCCAGGGAAGGCTGGCTGCGTGTGGGTTGCTTTGCAGAAGTACTTCAACTTCATGATTTTGGTGCTTCAATAATTCACGCAGCCTGGAGCTGGGTATAGAAAGGCTTTAATCCATTTTCTAAAGGTCACAGATGCCCAGCCAGTAGCTGCACCATAAATAAAATTCCCTTCGAGTCTATTCTCAGCTGAATCCCTCTTTGACATCAACACTAGCTTGATCCATTTTCTTTTTTTCCAGCTTTATAAATGTTGGATTTTTCCCCCTGAAGAAAGGCTGGAAACTTAATCCCTTGATATTTAGCTGAGACAGATATTTTTTGCCCTTGATTTTTCCTTTATTATCCTGGATCTCACATGAGGCTGAGGGTTTGCCAGAGCCACAGGCAGGGACTTGGGGCGCAGGTCCCTGCTGGACATGGCTCCTGTCACTCGATCGCGCGCCGTGTCATTGGCAGGCTCGGAGACAAGGGTGCTCTGTCGAAGGGCAGCCTGGTTTTGGAGAGGGCACAGCCTGGTGAGGGGTGTCTGTGGGTCCCAGGGTGCTGGAGGGCCTCTGGTGTTGGGCCATCAGTGCTGGTCAGGCCCCATCCCGCCTGGCCACCGAGGCTGCCCACGGAGACGGGCAACTGCAGCAGGAGTGATGTGAAGGACATTAGCATTAGGAGGAGGGTGCTGGGCACTGCCCAGGCTCCCCAGGGAATGGGCACAGCCCTGAGGCTGCCAGAGCTCCAGGAGCATTGGGACAGCGCTGCCAGGGATGCCCAGGGTGGAATTGTTGGGGTGTCTGTGCAGGGACAGGGGCTGGACTCATTGTGGGCCCTTTCCACCCCAGGATATGCCATGGTTCTGTGATTCTCTGATTCCACAACGTGCTCCACCATTGCATCCAGCGCAGGAGCAGCTTCCTTGGCTGGGGACAGTGACAGGAGCAGGAGTGTGAGAAAGCACAGAGCACACACAGGGTTATCCTCCCTTTACTGCAATCTCCCAGGTAGTACCAAGTGATTTTTCTTCTTTCGTGGATGCTCAGCTGCAAGGAGCTGGGGATTATCCTGCCCTTCCCCACTGGGGACCTGTTTGGGGTTTCTGAAAGATCAGACTTCAAAAGACAGTGATTTATCAAACAAGCTGCCCATTTTTGTTATTGTTAGACACCCGGTGCCTTATTAACATTTGCATTAGAAAGTGCCTGGGGTTTATTTGAGCCACCATCATTCCCTGTGGGTGAATCACGCTGGTGTGGGGGTGAAGGTGGGATGGGAGGTGCGATAGACCCCCACTCCAGCAGCCAGGGACCTGTGGACAGGAAAGAGGTGTGAGAGAGCAGAGGGGCAGAAGCATCGTCCTCCACCCAAACACGCACCGATGGCCCTGGGCCACCCCTGCAGGGCTCCACGGGGGGCTGGCACTGCCAGCAGCGGGTGTGGGAGCGTGGCCGTGGCTCAGGGCAGGTGGAGAAGAGGTGGTTGATGTCCCCTCGGTGGCTGGCTTGGCCTGTGGCAGAGGTGATCGATGCCCTGTGGTGGCTGGCTGGACGGGCTGCATCCTCAGCATCCAGCAGCGGCTCCGCTCAGTCTGGACACAGAAGCAGCATCAGAGCGGGACCACGAGGCAGGTCCTGCCCCTGGTGCAGGGAGAGCTCGCTGTGGCTTGTGTCAGCAGGAGTGTTCTCCCACCTGAATTCCTGTATGTGCATCGAGGCTCAATAGCAGTTGGCTGCTCAGGTTCTTCATGGCTCTTAGATGAGAGTTTTTTCAGCATTAGATTCTACAACAAAATCCACCCACACCCTCCCCACTCCCCCTCCCCTCCTGAACCCAAAAGAGATCTCATTTTGGGGTCTTTGATTAAGGAAACCTTTTTATGGATTAACATATGCTGCCTGTTGAGTGGCGGATGTGCCTGAATCCAGCCCTGACCCTTTGTCAGAAGGGCCAGCCTCGCAGTGGGAAGGGGACAGAGAGCTGCAAGCGTTACAGGAGCAGGAGGAGGAGGAGTTGCAGCAGGAGCAGGGCAGAATGGAGCTGGGTCATGGTGACCTGGCTGTGAAGAAACATTGGAATAGGCTACCCAGGGAGGTGGTGGAGTCCCCATCCCTGACAGGACATGGCACTCAGTGCTCTGCTCTGGTTGGCCGGGTGGCATTTGGTCAAAGATTGGACCTGGATCTTGGAGGTCTTTTCCTGCTGAAAGGATTCTGTGAGACGTAGCCTAAATGCATCACTGAATTCTATAAACATCCATCTGTAAGGACAAAGGGCAGAACGCTTTGGCATTGATCAGATTAATAATTGGAAATGTGATTATTGTTCTGTTAGCACTGCCCTCAGGAGAACCTCCTGTTCCGCTGTGTGCCTCTGGCAGAGGCTCCTCCTGCCCTCAGCATGGCCCACGTGGGTCTGCAGCTCTCACATGGCCAACATTAAAAACTCTCACTTTTAAAGTAAAAAATCCGTCCTTTGTCACTAATGATAATTATAAATTTCTCAGAGGCTGAAATGTGACCAGCATTTGGATCTTGTTTTTGTTCTGACAAGCCATCATAGCACACACCCCCACCAGCTCGTAAATGGAACTGAGAGATGGAAGGTTCCAGCGTCAGATGCAGCTTTTGGCAACAACAAGATTGAAGCTGTGTTGGACATCGAGGTCATCTACAGGTCCTTGGAAGCTGCAGCTTGTGAGTTTGGGATGCTGTGTTAATGCTCACGGTTGGACAATCCAATTACAAACCATTTAATGTCATAAATTATAAGGAGCAGTGTCCTCAGTTCCTATGAAATTATGAATACATCAGCATGATACAGCAAATAGAGTTTATTATGGAAAATACTGGCTGGGTTTGTCTAGAGCCTTGTGGGTGTACCCTGTTGTCACTCTGGGCAGTACCATCAGTCAGTGGTGTCGGTGCAAGGAGACTTTCTCCTCTTCTTCACAGGATGTGTTTCTTCTTGTGGGTCTAAAGGTCATGAATTCCTCTTGAAGTGTCTGTGTGCTGCTGAGAAAGGGATCTGAATCTCAGGGAAGTTGTGTGGACACAGCTCCATAAGGCTGGGTACAGTTCTGCTCTGGTTTTTCTGTGGTGAAGGCAGGAGCTGCCCACAAGCCACTACAAGGCTGTTGGGATTTCCTGTGTCTCAGCAATGAATTAAAGATGGAACATGAAAAATAGAAGCAGAAACTGATGCAACTGGTGCACAGCTAACAATAGAAACGAGTGTTGTGACGAGGCATTTGACATAATTTTGCCGCAGTTGAAGGAACCCGCAGCCTGTGTTGGGCAGCTGGAGTGGCCGTGCCGAGACTGCCACGGGACAGGGCCTTTGTGTGGGCCAGGCTTGCTAGGAAGTGTCCTTCCCAGTGATGAGCACACCAGGTGCTTTTATTCCTCCCAGTTTTCCTGCCAGCCTTTCTCCTTCGAAATGGCCTGTTTTCCTATTTTCTAAGGTGGTGATTTGCCTTGTTTCCCAGATGAACAATGTTGGGGAACTGTAGAGATGGGCAAGAAGGATCAGAAAGGTTGTGGGGGAGGTTGGGTGTCTCATCCAGCTGAGGAGGTCCCTTGCACAGAGCCCCCACACCCCGGGCGTGGGCTCGGTCCGGCAGGGGCTGCGTTTGGGAGCGGGGCCAGGCACGCGCTGCCCCATGGCCTGGGGATCCCTGCTCTCCAGAGCAGAGACCTCCCTAAGGAGCTGTGCCCAGACTGCTCTGCTCCACACTACTTTCTCTGCCCCAGACTGGTGGATTGATTTGGGAGGAAGAGACAGAAATGGGTAATTCTCATGGCACCTGCTCTTTTTGTCTGTGTTGATGTATCTCTGTGCTCAACCACTCTCAGCACTGGGGAAACAGGACAGCGGAGGCTGGGCCGAGGGAAAGGTCAGGCTGCTCAGGCTGTCACTGCAAAGGGCTCCTGAGAAAATGGCCAGGAAATACAGAACATGTTTGTGAGCAGCATAGGTATTAGGGTGTGATTTTTGGTGGGCTTGGGTTCTTTCCCCATGGCTCTTTCCATCAGTGATGCTGTTGCCAAGGCCAGGGTGAGGAGCGAGGGGCCCTCAGGTGCAACCCAGCAAGGGTCACCTGCTGAAAAGGCCTGAGCATTGTTATTTATGTAATGTGCACAGCAAAATCATGTCTGTTTCAATGGTTCCATAAAATTAAAATATCAGGAGTGAAAGTGTTGATGAATTCTAAATTTAGTGCTTTCCAATTTCATACCAACTGACCATTTTGTTCTCTGAAATAAAACTGTAACTACAGGATCACTTTGACAATTGCAAATTGGCTTTTCTTATTTTTTCTTAATACTTTTTTATTCTTACTGACCCATCACTTTGGGATAGACTATATTTTATCTGTATTACCAGGGATTCTACCTCCCTTCAGAAAACACTCTGGACTGTAAGTCCATGAGATTTTTTTAAAAGAAGGAAAAGCATGGAAAGAAACTATATTATTGAACAGAAGCCTTTTGTGTCTCTGCTTTCCACCCTCACCTCCCGTTTGCTTACTATTTATGTCCAAAATCCATCGAGATTCCTTCTGTTCCTGTCGCTCTCTCACAGAGTTGCAGTAAGATTGTTGTGCCATATTATTACATTTGATCTAAAAATTCTTTTTAAAGTAAGTGCTAAAAATTCCTCTCAATAAAGGGCAATGCAGTATAAAATACTTATCTGTTCATGTACAGCAAGTGGTGCAGTTAAACCAAACCACACTGAAGATTACCTAACACCAGCCCATTCTCCCAGCTGCCAGCAGGACAAGTGCTGTTTGCCAGGATGCAGGAGCTTTGGCCACCTCTTGCTCCATGTTGGGACTGTGCCCCGTGTGCCCCTCGCAGAGGCCTTGGTGGCTGCTACATCCTCGGGCTCTCAGATCAGCTCTGCTCTGCAACTCAGTTTTAGCCCCTGCTACTATCTTTGGGTTTGTCAGAGAGATTAAGATTGTTGCCCAGAGAAGCTGTGGCTGCCCATGGATCCCTGGGTGTGTCCAAGGCCAGGTTGGATGGAGCTTGGAGCAGCCTGGGACTGTGGAAGGTGCCCCTGCCCATGGCAGAGTGTGGAATGGAATGGGCTTTAAGGATCCCTCCCAGCCCGAGGCATTTTATCATTCTGTGTTTCTAGGATTTGCAGGGTGTTCCTGGGCAGAGGAGTCCATCCCTGGAAATATGGAGAAATATAAAGCTTATTCCTTCATCTTGCTAACTTGATATAATTAAGTGCTGTTTGGTAGGCTGGATAGAGGGTCTTGTGAAGCTTGTGAAGGCTCCTTGGGGCCGGGCTGCCCTTGCCTGAAGGTCACTGCTCAGGCGTGGCCAGTGGGGCGGCTGCAGTGAGGGACGAGGGAGACCAGCCAGGAGGAGCAGGAGTTTTGTCTGTGTCCAGGCACATCTCAGCCCCTGTGCCCCCACTATGGAAAGGATCAGATCTCCATCTCCCCAGCCTCTGCAGCTGCTCTTCCAAGGCCGATCCCTTTGTGCAGCCTGGTGTTAAACACCAGCTCAGTGGAGCAAGCTTCTGCCAAGGGAAAATCAAGCATTTGGCTGCAAGTGGCATTGATTCCTCCTGAGGGTTTTGCACTGTGAAACACGAGTATCCCCTTTTTTCTTGGCTGGAGAGAAAGACCTGTGTTTATTTCCTTCAGCACAGAAGGGAAACTCTGGTGCCTGGGGGCGTGTTGTGGCAGCAGCACAAACGAGGACATTGGGGCCACTCGGGTCTCGATGCCGGCGCCTGTCAGGGCTGGATCATGGTGAGTGATGAGGCTTTTCAAAATAGCACAGCGAGTGTTCTTGCCTTGGGGTCAGGAACTTCAACATCAATTTATGTTCAGAGATTAAATAAGGCCCTCCAATCTTCATTGGAATTAATTAGATTTCTTTCTGTTCCCAATATCTGTCAAATATATAGCTAAAAAAAATAATTTTGCCTCTTTAACCAGCCTATCACAGAATGTACTCTTGGCCTTAAGGAGACATGGCTCCAAATGCTAGACATAACTCAAAATGCATGTCACCCACAGGAAAACATTGCACAATTTATTCAGAAAACACTCATTAGCTGTGGTTGTGCACAGCAGGGGTCCAGGTCCTCATGTAAATCTGTGGAGTGCTGCTGAGGTGGAGGAAATGCTGGATCCAGGTTTGGATCCATCCAAAAAGCAGAAAGATGGGTCACAATGTCTTCAGGGATCTCTGCAGGCTGGTCTGGGTTTTCATCATTCTACTTTAATTATTGGGAATGAAAAGCCCAGCAGAGATCTCTGAGCATGTGATTAAAGCCAGACAAAAATGTAGATGCCTAACAGCCTTTCCGTAGGAAGTGTGACAGCTCCAGAACACGTCTCCTGGGCTGTCCTCCTCCCTGCTCCCGGCAGAGCTGTCCGCATGGTGGAGGCACAGCCGACGGGCAGAACCTCCCCGGGGCCTTGAGGTCAGCAAATCCATGCCGTGCCACACCACAGATGTGCTCTAGGCTGTGGCCAAAGGATGATCCCAAATGTCTACATTTTTGTTTTAACTTGAGTGAAGACACCGGGTTTGGGGTGTCTGGCTGGTGATGAGGTCACTTGTTTGTGTCCCCCAGCATGCAGGGAGAGAGGTGGAGAACCAGGACAAGTAAAAGCAAAGAAAAACGCTCCTCTTTCCTTTTTGTTCTGTAGGTTTCTCTGCTGTCACTTCTTCAGTTTCTCCTTGTTTATTTGGATTAATGCCTCTCCTGAGGAAGAGAATACACGTGTTTTGGAGCTGCAAGTCAAATAATCCCCCATATCCAAACTCAATTACAGAAACATCTGTTTAATGTCTGATGGGACCTTATTTTCTCAGCGTGACATTAAAGGGAAATGCTTACTCTGAACCACCTTAAATTGCATTAAATCACAGGATTCAGACCTTGTAGATAACATTCTGCCCCTCCCTTCCATGATTTCTTGCAGGGAAATTAAGAAATGTTCCCAGTTAGACACCAGCTGGAAGGCCCCAGCTGTCCATTTGCAGGGTACCAATGAGGAGACCTTTTCCTGACATAGTTTCAGTGTGCTGGTTGTCCCATTTGTGTGAGCAAGACAGAATAAGGCTCATTCAGGAAAAAAAAACACAAAACCAGGAACAACCTTAGCTTTGCCTGTGTTTCGAGCCACTCCAGCTGCACCTGCACGTGTGGTTTCCTTTGGCAGTACCCGGAGTGCTGGGCACACCCAGAGGTGAGGCCCGTGGACCTGCACAGGAGAAGCACAGGAACACATTCTTAGGATTCCAGATTGAAGCTACTGAGATTACCCAGAGCAGCTGTGGCTGCCCCTGGATCCCTGACAGTGCCCAAGGCCAGGCTGGACATTGGGGCTGGGAGCAGCCTGGCACAGTGGGAGGTGTCCCTGCCATGGCAGGGGATGGAGCTGGATGGTCTTTAAGGTCCCTTCCAACCCAGACCAGTCTGGGATTTTATGATCCTCTGATGTACGGCACACTGAGGTGCTGTTGAGAACAGCAGGTGTTATTTTGGGTCAGAAGACTTTTTTGGTTCTAGCACAAGCAACTGAGAAAGAGCTATTTTGTGGAAGTGTTGACACGACCTGGAAACACCAACAGGCTTGCTATGAATAAAAGTTTCATCAGCTGCTGTTACAACTTGGCTCCAGCAAATAGCAGTTCTGCATAAAGAGATTTTAATGATTTATGGTGTTCTGACAAACAAGTCCATCAATCTTGTGGAAAAGCACAGCTTTTCAGCAGGGAAAAACTAAAGTTGTAAGGCTCCATGAAAAATATCTTAAGGAGGGAAATGTGGCAGGGTGTTTGGAAATAGAAACAACTTCAGCAGTTAAAGATGTGAAGGCAGATTTGTTGAGCTGATAACCTCATTCCCAGAGCATGGCTCCTGAGGGTCACGCTTGTTTGGCTACCACTGCAAGTTTAGAGTTTTAGATGGGATACTGGGAAGAAATTCTTCCCTCTGAGAGTGGGGGGGCCCTGGCACAGGGTGCCCAGAGCAGCTGTGGCTGCCCCTGGATCCCTGGCAGTGCCCAAGGCCAGGCTGGACATTGGGGCTGGGAGCAGCCTGGGACAGTGGGAGGTGTCCCTGCCCATGGCAGGGGTGGCACTGGGTGGGCTTTGAGGTCCTTTCCAACCCAAACCATTCTGAGAGTCCGTGCTTCTGTGAGCTGGATGGAGAGGCTGAGTGCTCTTGTCACAGCCAGCAGCTGTCACTTGTTTGTGTCCCCCGGGCTGGGTCACTGGCACACAGGAAAGGTGGCTGTGGGAATGGCAGCAGATGTCCTGGTCCTGCAAATGGGTCTTTGTGTGCTGGAGATAATGGCTGGGAGAAACACTGCCAGAGATGCTGCTCTCAGAGCTGTTCCAGGACAAAGTGCTGCTTAAATAAGCTGTGTAATCCAGCAGTGCCGAGTTCTGATTGATTTAAAGTGTGTTTTTATTCAGGACCAGCAGAGTTACGTGTCCCTGCTGAGCACAGGGTGAGTGCCACTGTCACGGGCAGGTTGTGCACAGCTGCTGTCCTGGCCCAGGACTTTGCCTGGTACCCCAGGTCCTGCTGAGCTTCACTGGACCCACTGCCCACTAAGGGTAGGTCTGAAAGGATCTGCCTTGCCCAGAGCTCCCTCCCCAGGGCCAGCCCTGAAGGGATGGAGAGGGGTTGCACAGTTTCCTGCAGGTGCTGGCAGCCTTTAGCATTTCCAGCCTCTCATGCTCGTGGCACCAAGCTCTGGGTCAGTATCTGTGGAGGGGGAGCCCCCTCGAGGGACCAGCAGCACCCTTGAGGGACTGCCTCCCCTTCTGGGCCTGCTCTTGCAGGGGAGCTGCTCCTGGGGGTACCTGTGGCAGATGCTTCCAGCAGAGCTTCATCCAGCTGTTCCCATGGTTCATGTGCTTAACAAATACCTGATACTGCAATTATATCACTGCAAATACACCTGTGAGGCAGCTTTAAGCTTTGTTCTCTTGGCTATGCCTAAAAGGAAATTGAATTAGCTGATTTTATTCTTAATATTTGTGAGAATTGTAAAAGAAATTATTATTAACTTTTTGATTACTTTTTTATTACACAGATGCTAATTACCAGGGACGGGTTGTATTTTAATTGCCAACAGCACCATCATAATACAGGATGGATATGAAGATACATTTAAATGCCAGGGAAGTAGTTCTGTGTCCTGTGCAGCTGTGGCCATGTCCGGAACAGAGTGATCCCTGTTTGCAGCTTTCCTGATAGCAGCTGAGAGTTTAAATGATTTTTTAAAAATAGATAATTGGCAAGATTCTGCCTCCAGTTCTTGGTACAAGAGCAAAGCAGAGGGGCCCTGGGGGTGCTGGATGACAAGATGAAAACCCTGGGAAAAGTGAATGATGTCTCAGTGTAAGAGCTGAGCCATTCAAGGAGAACTTGGCTAAAGGAGATGAACTTGTTGGAAGTCAATATTGAGGTTATCCTTTCAGCAGTGCATAGGTGCAGTAAGGCCCTTCTCACCTGCTTTATGCTTTGCTCAACAGGCTCAGGAAACCAGTGAACACAATTGTCCAGCCTGTCCTTGCCCTTGCAGTCTGTCTCCAAAGTAAAATTTAGCATTCAAAAATGAAATCAGTTGTCAAAAAAGCTTGAGCTGTTTCTACACCATGGAAAGTGTCTTCTCACTGCTTTTGGTCCTTCAGAATGGGAGACCTAGTTCTTCCTGCTCCAGAGGCTGCAAATCTCCTGTTTCCTCAACACCCTTCCTGAGCCTGCTGTTGTGCATCCCCCTTAGCAGAGACTTCTTTCCCCAGGCAGTCTCAAAGCCTACGGATGCTTCTGGGTGCCATGGACAATTTTATGTCAATGCTCTGCATTTTGAATTTCAACCTGTCTGGTGAAATTGGCAGTTCTGTAGATACTGGGGAAGACAGGGAGGGACGAATACCTAGCAGAAGCTGGAGGAGAAGTCAGTATATGTGGGCAAGGTGCAAACACTGCAAATAAGAATTTTTGTAAACTAGAGCAGTGTCTGGCCCTGTTTCAGAACTGGGTGGGATTAAGGTGTTTGATGTAGGTGTGTAGTGTTGGCTGACTCTAAGCCTTGACTCTGCTCTAAAAACCAAAATAGTGAAATCCAGGCTTGTGCACTGAAATGTCCCGGTGGCTCTGAGCCGAAGTCAACAGAGTGTCTGTATGTGCAAGGATTACAGGGCATTGGTCTCGTCTTACAGAGGCAGAAGCCAAAGAAAGAGAAATTCAAGAAGGAAACCCACAGCTCCCAGTTCAGACCTGAAAGACAGATCCCTGAGTCAGCTGTGGGTTTGTGCACCAGCCGTGACGGTGATGTCCCTCAGGGGTCACAAGTACCTTCACTTTGGATGACCTCTGCAAGTGCAGAAGGAAACAGTGTCTTTGTGCAGCCGAGGTAGAGCCATCCCCTCTATTCACCAGCTGCATGGATCCTGCCCGGAATGCAGCCACTGGCTTCTGTTTGAGACCAGGAAAATTGTGCTGTCCTGTGCATAACAAGGCTACGTCAGGACAGGCTGTTAAATGATTAGGTGACCTCTCAGATGAGTGGGGATTTCAGCCCAATGAATTCCTTCAGAATCAGCAGGGAAATAAGTTACTGGATTCCTAAAGGAGAAAAGGCAAAGCCCACTTGAGGATGTGCACCAGGTAGGGAAGTGTATGGATTCAGGTGAGCTGCCAGCTCGAGTGACGGTACAGGGTTGTCACTGTGGCCCGGGAGGTGTTACCTGCCCCTCTCGTGTCAGGAATCGTGGCTGGGGGCTCCAGCCCTCCCTGCATTATGGGCGGCTGCACACAGCCCCTTTGGCAGCGGCAGAATGCTCGGGGTACCTGGGACTCTGAAAGCTTTTATGTGCCGTGTCTTGAGCAATCCACTCCCAGCTGCTGCCCGCCTTCTGCCTCGCAGGGCTGGCTCCGTTCCACTCGTTTTTCCTAATGGCTGTATTTAACCACCAAATATTCCTTTTGTGTGGCTGCATTGTGCAGAATGAGGACAGAGTCATTTCTGCTTCTTGCCTTGCTCTGCATCGTAGACTTACCTGAAAATAGATTTATTTTAAAAATGCAATCTTGACTTGTGACCAAATAGATGTTTATTCCTTCCCCAGGAACAGATACATGAACCGAGAAACACAAAAAGAAAAAGATACGTCTTGTTTCACTGACATTTTGGGGGGACACAAACACATTGATGCATTTCTGTAAGCAGGGAAACCTTGGGAGTGGTTCCTGCCTGTGACAGGGGCACCGAGTGGCCGAGCCCAGCCGAGGCAGCACCAGCACCGGTCCGGGTGTTGAGTTAGAGCCTGACCAGGAGCTGTGTAATGTGATCAGTACCTGGTGATGACTGTGGTGCAGACAGAGCGTCGCTGCAGCACTCAGAGCGCCCCTGCCCCAGCTGTGCAGCAGCTGTGGGACTCATTGGGCCTTCGGGCAGCTCCCGTGGGCACAGGGCAGCCCCCGCTCATTCCACGGGGCTCAGCTGCAGGAAGGACCTCTCCACTGATACCCACTTTTTTTCCCAGAAATCAGAGAACAAATATTCCCAGAGTGACTGGAACTGGTGCTGCTTGTGTGGAGGTGATGCTGTTCTGTTGCAGAAAACCGTTTATTATAATTACAGACTACATGAAGTTTTCACCATTTTCTCATTTATTATGCTGAGCTCCCATTTTCACTGTGGAGAAACAAGAAACAAATGACATCAGAATAACATGCAATACTCATTAAGGTACAGCAAGTCACAACCTAAAAAATAAACCACCTAGAAATTAATGAGCTTCCAGCAATAATGTGGAATAAACTGACATCAGGAGAGAATGTTGCTTGGTGACTTGATGGTTGTTACCCAGAGGTTTGTTTTCAGAGCAGTTCTACAGCAATGACCATGTTTTGAAGGGAAATTGTTAGGGCTTTGCTGCTCTAAGAATTTATAATGTATACAGTTATTTTTGCCTGGTTTATTGAATGTACAACCAATTCAGCCTGCTCTTGGCAGGGGCTGGATCCTGGTGGTGTGCGTTGTGGCAGGCCGTTTATCATTATTAAGTTTGCATGAGGGAGGTTTTCCCTAATGTTTGTACCTGGAGCAGTCCCTGGCAGCTGGAGTGGATGGGCTCTGCTCACGCATGGGCACCGGAGGGGTCCAGACCCAGGGAAACGTGCCCTTAAAGTGAGCTCTGAGGTGTGCAAGGAGTTATTGCAACACCTGATTTTCAGCTCTCACCGTAATTGTAACGACGGCGAAAAATAATCCCGGTAATTCCTGTGCATCGCTAATTGCGGGGTTTATCAGGCTAACGATAACCAGCCATTATTTTGTCACCTCTTTGCAGCAGCGTGTCCTTGATGATATACTGAGCACCATTAGCACTTGCAAATGGTTATTAACGGCAGCTTTTAGAGGTGCGGAGTGTTCGCGGCTCCCACCTGTCTGCGCTTTCCTGCCATCCACGGAAGTTCCCTTTGCTTGTTCCCACGCGGTGTGAGCGGCACCCGCTCCCTGCCCGGAGCCAGCCCGGGTGAGCTGCCCTGGGCCCGGCCGAAGGGAACGCATCCAGCTCACCCTAATTACCGGCATGTCTGATAGGTAAAAGAGGGCAGACATAATTACAGCATCTGTAGACATGCCATTAGTTCATTTAAAAATAGTTACCGTGAAAGCTAATTAGCTCTTTTAAACACAGTTACCTTGGTAATTAAGGTGTCATTAGAGGAGCTGAGGGAGGCGCCCAAGGCCGTGCCGTGGGGAGCCCGTGCCAGCCCGGCAGGCTTCGTGCCCATCGGCAAGCGGGGCTCCGGAGACAGTCGTGGGGTATCCCTCTGGGCCAGGTGTTTGTTGTTGTTGTTGTAGCAGCAAATTTGCATTTTAATCGCTTTCTGCTAACCCAAAGGGGATTATTTTCCTCTTGCAGAGCACCGCGATGTGCGTGGCACCCACCCTGCTGCGCTGGGCAGCAGCAGCGGCTGTGAGCAGCAGGGAGGCGAGGCTGGAAGGGAACCCCGCGGTTGCCTGACGCCAGTTTCCATCCAGACACAGCGAGCCCAAAGGTCTCTAGCCCAGCTCCCAGACACAGCTGATGGGAAAGCACTCCCTTTGGAAAGCTCTCCGCAGCCAGCCGTCATGCCCTGGAGGCAGCGGCAGTTACTGACGGCCCGTGGGCTGGGGCAAAGCCCTGCACTCCCCAGTCGGGCACGGCGCTGGGAGCAGGGATGCTGCTGTCCGTAGGTGCCAAGTCACAGTCTGAGGATCAGGGGTACTTGAGGGGAGTGAGGGGCTGAGCAGAGTGGGTGTCAGCCCCTAAAGCAGCAAATGAGGGTGTGGAACGTGTTGCCGACTCTCTCCTCCCCGCCGCAGGTGTGCATTGTGCAGAAGAGAGACACGGAGAAGATGTATGCCATGAAGTACATGAACAAGCAGCAGTGCATCGAGAGGGACGAGGTGCGCAATGTGTTCAGGGAGCTGGAGATCCTGCAGGAGATCGAGCACGTGTTCCTGGTGAATCTCTGGTGAGCAGCTCCCTCCCCTGTGCCTCCAGTGCTTGCAGGGCCACACACCTGATAATATGAAGGCCTCTCGTAACTTTTTCAGCAGCAGATCACTACAAATAGTGACATTTCAAGTTGCTCAATAATGACTTCATTGTGTGTGCACTGGCAGAAGGATCCTCATTACTGGGCAATATTTTAGTGTCTTAATTTTTAAAAACCCTCCTCAAATCCCATTGAACTTCTAAAAACTGAGAAAGTTTTATACCCAAAGTGATGGAAGCAGGATACGTGCCACATTTATTTTGTTGATTCATTGCTCCAGAATAGCCAATGGAGTTAATATTGATATTTTTCAGGTTTTTTGCAATTGCAAATGTTTTTCCCAACAAGTAATGGAATTCTGGATACAAGTTGCTCTCATAGCAAACTCTTTCGGCTCATAGTTTTAGAATAAACCTACATTTAAGATGGGAGCAGAAGTGAGTGATTCATAAGTATTATACAATCCCACGTACTCTTTCCTTGGAACTGCAGACACCAAATATAACAATGAGCGTTGTTTTGGTGTATCCCCACTGCTGTCAGTCTCCCGTGGGACCCACGGCAGATTTAGAGAGGCGGTTTACTCCACAGTAAATATAAATCTCTTTTTCTGGTTTATCTGGTTAAATTAGCAGTTATGTTTTCCAATTCATCTTCAGGATAGGCTGAGATATTTTAAGCAGGTTTATGAGATTGTTTGCAATTGAAAATGTGAAGTTTCTCTGAAGTGTCTGGCTGACAGAGCCTGAGTTCTGTGCTGGTGGGCTGACACAGCATTGCTGCCCAGGCACGGTGACAGGATGAGCAGGGGGACATTCCCTGGGATACTCAACTCTTCCAGGGAAGCATTGCTTAGTGTAGGAATTAATTTAAAAAACAAGCCAGCATCTTGAGCTGGACTTCCTTGATTGCAAAGGTGCAAGCAGCAAAGCTGCATGTTCAGTTTTGGGCCCATCACTGCAAGCACCTGGAGGGGCTGGAGCAGGGCAGGGAATGTAGCTGGGAAGGGGCTGGAGCCCCAGGAGTGGCTGAGGGAGCTGGAAAGGGGCTCAGCCTGGAGCAAAGAAGGCTCAGGGGGGACCTTGTGGCTCTGCACAAGTCCCTGCCAGGAGGGGGCTCAGGGGGGTCGGGCTCTGCTGCCAGGGAACAGGGACAGGAGGAGAGGGAACGGCCTCAGGCTGGCCCAGGGCAGGGGCAGGGTGGATATTGGGGAAATTTCCTATCCAAAAGGGACAGACCTGGCACAGCTGCCCAGGGCAGGGGTGGAGTCCACATACTTGGAGGGATTTCACAGCCCTGTGGATGTGGCACCTGGGGACATGGGTCAGTGGTGGCCTTGGCAGTGCTGGGATGGTCGGGCTCGGTGGTCTAAGAGAGCTTTTCCAATGCAAACGATTCTGGGATTCTGCGCCCATAGTGGGACCATTTGCAGTTCTCACAGCAGCTGTGTAATTAGGAGAGGGGAGAAGCCTGGCTGGGTTTGTGAGCCCTGCGAGGCTCAGCTGCTCCCCGGGCACTGGTCCTGCAGGTATTCCTTCCAGGATGAGGAGGACATGTTCATGGTGGTGGACCTGCTCCTGGGAGGTGACCTGCGCTACCACCTGCAGCAAAACGTTCAGTTCACTGAGGAAACAGTCAAACTCTACATCTGTGAGATGGCGCTGGCTCTCGACTACCTGCGGAGTCAGCACATCATCCACAGGTAAGTCCACGGTTCTGCTGGCAGGTGGCACCTGGTGCGACCTGCCCCTGCTGTGTTTGGGGTGGGGTGGGTTGTCTGTGCTGGTCCTAGCCACCCTCTGGCTGCTTGTCCTGCCCCACACCACTCAGAGGAAGCCTGAAGTTTCACTGGGAGGCTGAACCTTCCAGGGCAGGTGTCAAAGTCACCCAGGGCTCCACACAAATATCTCCAGTATTGTGTTATTCATTTGCCTTGGGAATGAGGCCTGAACAAGTCTAATGCTTCCGTTTTTTCACCAAGTTGCCTAGGAAAAGCATATTTCTAGTCCATCATAAAGGGACTTGCCTCATGTTAGAATATTTTTGTTTTATTTGTTCCTAATTTTTGATGAATAAACAGTTGCAGGACTTTTGTCATTAAGTCTCATCCCTGGTCTGACTGAGATTCCATCTGCTGTAATCTTCCTTCTTTTCCCAGAGATGTAAAACCAGACAACATCCTCCTCGATGAACAAGGTAGGATCACTCTGCTCCTCTATGTTTGCTCCCTCGTTCCTTCCAGGGACAGATTCTTTACAGTTCTGTGTTCTGGGCGTCTTTTTACCTGGAGGAAATATGGGAAAAGCTGCACTCCTTTCACTGGATCATGTTTGGCTGAACATCCTTGTGCTTTGTAGTGCTGGGGAGGATCACTCAACTGCCCTTTCTGGTGTGCTGTGGTCAGCATGGAGTGGCAGCCCTGCTTCAGGCCTGGGAATTTGGAGTCAGTGCAGTTTAATGGCTTGGAGCACCCTGGTCTAGTGGAAGCTTCATGGCAGGAGCTTGGAACGAGATGATCTTTAAGTCCCTTCCAACTCAAACATTCTGTGGTTCTGTGATAGTGTTTCCCTGGTTTTCATCCCTGTAACTTCTGGCGAGAGCAATTTGGGCAGAGCTGAAGCTGCTGGGGGTTACTGGCTAGCTCCAAGTGGGATTTAAAATCAAGACCCAAAGCTCTCTTCCTTTTAATCACCTGACCAGCCCAAATTGTGAGAAAGCTTTGGGATCTCTTATGGACATTCCATGAGATCTGACCCTGATCTACCCTATCTGAGGGCAGAAGATGTCTGTGCTACCCTGTCTGAGGGCAGAAGATTATGAAACAACTGTGTTCTGACTCTGCATTGCCACTGCACTGCCATTAATTCCTTCTTAAAATGTGTCTTTATTTAAGGTCATGCCCATTTAACAGATTTTAATATTGCAACAATCATTAGGGACGGTGAAAGAGCGACTGCATTGGCTGGGACAAAGCCATACATGGGTAAGAATCAATTGTTGCTCTCATGCCTGTGTCTTGTTTTGGGAGTGCTCAGCACAGGGTGCTCGATGGGCCCAAGCTGGGGCAAGGGCCCTGAGTTAATTTGGACATTAATGCTCATGTCCAAGTCGTTCAGCAGAGCCTGGTTGTTTGAGAAGGGGAACTCCCGGTGTGAAGGCACCATGGTTGGCATGTCATGCCATCACATCCTGTCCTGCCCTCTGCATTACATCCTGCCCAGTCCTCTCCATCCCGCCCTGTCCTCCTCATCTTGTGCAGCCTCCTCCTCCTGCCCTCCCCATCCCTCTTAGTTCTCCCTCTGGCTCCAGCCTTGGCCTTGCTGTCTCCTGGGGTCCTCAAGGTTCTGCTGTCCTGTGTTGGGAGGGCCGTCCCTGCAGGTGGCTGACATCCCAGTTCCCAGTGAGGGCAGGCACAGGGCTGCTGCCACTGCTACTCCCCTGCCTCACGCAGCCTCCCCTCGGGCAGTCGTGCACAAAAATCACTGTAAGCCTTGTGCACTGACTGACACGGAATACTGGAACAGAGAACAACAAGTAACCTGTTGCATGTTATCCCTTTCTGCTCAGCCCCGGAGATTTTCCATTCCTTCCTGAGCGGCGGGACGGGCTATTCCTTCGAGGTGGACTGGTGGTCTCTGGGAATCATGGCCTACGAGCTGCTGCGGGGCTGGGTAGGGCTGCGGCCGTCCTGGCCCTCGGATCGTGTGCTCTGGCTGACACAGCGGGAGAGGGGACCCCTCACCTTTGTGCTCTTGTCCTCAGAGGCCGTACGACATCCACTCCAACAACCCTGTGGAGTCCCTGGTGCAGCTCTTCAGCACCGTCAGCGTCCAGTACTCCTCGGCCTGGTCCAAGGAAATGGTTGCGCTGCTGCGGAAGGTGAATTGTCCTTCTGGGCCGGGCTGGGGTTGGGTGGCAGCTACTGTGTGGGCAGGACTAGCTGGGAAGTTATCAGCATATTAATAAACAATGAATAATAACAGTAATAATATACAAAAGACAGGCTGGGAGAGATAGGAATGTTAAGCCTTGAGGAGGCTCCAGGGAGATCTTAAAAGCCCTTGTAGGGCCTAAAAGGGCTCCAGGAGAGCTGCAGAGAGACTTGGGACAAGGGCTGGGGGGACAGGACACAGGGAATGGCTTCCCAGTGCCAGAGGGCAGGGCTGGGTGGGATCTTAGGCAGGAATTGTTCCCTGGCAGGGTGGGCAGGCCCTGGCACAGGGTGCCCAGAGCAGCTGTGGCTGCCCCTGGATCCCTGGCAGTGCCCAAGGCCAGGCTGGACATTGGGGCTGGGAGCAGCCTGGCACAGTGGGAGGTGTCCCTGCCATGGCAGGGGTGGGATGGGACTAGATGGGCTTCCAGTCCAATACAGTCTGGGATTCTATGATTAATTGCATGTGTTGTGCGTTTATTATCCCTGTAATAAGATGCATGATGTTTGATAGCAAGGGAAGCAAAGGCTGGTTTTGGTGTGACAGTCAGATTCCCAGCTGGGCTAGAATTGTACCTTCCAGCATCCTCTCCATGATCATTGTCACCTATAAAGGCAGCACCTTTGGCTAGGATGGAAGGTGAGGTGAAGAGCACATGCTGCACTGCAGCACTGGCTGCTCCCTCTTGCTGGTTCTTTGGGGATGAAGGGTCTGACGGGGTTGTGAGAGTGGTTGGGGGGTTCCAGGTCTATGGAATGCTCTGCTGCTTTCCTCATTTTCCTCATGCTGCTGGAGAAAGCTGGGATGTGCTGGGGCAGCTGGTTTAGCTCTGGCTTGCTTGAGGACTCAGAAAAGTAGCTGGTGAGTTTGCTGTAGGAAAGATACACCCGGTGTTGGCAGCAAATAAGTGCCTCTGATATGAGTTAATGTTGGGTGGGTAACTTGCATAATTAGATTCCGTTTAATGAGGAGCAGCGTTGCTGGCAGAGGCTGTGAGGGCGCATTGCGCAGGTTCGCACTGCCATCTGCCGGGCAGCCAGCCGGGCTTCCAGGGAATCCAGCCTCTCTCCAGGAATGTGCCAGCAGCCCCCTCAGCCGGGAGGGGACCGCCACGCCCCCCCAAAGCGCTGGGGTACCCCGGTGTCCTGCCCATGTGCCCTTTACAGCATCCCTGTGCTCGGGGGCTGCAAGTGCACAGCCACCATCACCTGGTCAGTGCATCGTCACCTTTGGCCTTGGAAAAACACCCAGTGCTGACTTTATTTTCTGGAAATAGGTTGTGGCCACCTAGGACCGGTGTATGTAGGACTGTGCCACAGTTTAAGGGAAACCATCCTCCACAGGCACTTTGTGGAGGTCCCACTGTAGGTGCCCATCAGTCAGGAGACCAGACACGCTCAGCTGCAGATGTCCAGACTGAGGGATCAGGCCTCAAATTCTGTGTGCTCTGGGAAAATGGCAAGAAGTCGTCCAGAGTGAAGGTGGGGCTCCTGGAGAGGGGCCAGGGTTTGTTGTAGTGTGGGGAATCCTTAAGGCACCTCCACAAGGGTGGATGCAGCTCAACTGCCTTGGGCACCCCACTCTCAGGAGAGCCAGGACCTGTGTGGAGCTTGGAGTATGCTTTGCAAAGGTCTCATCAACTGAACTTTGGGAAAGCTTTTCATGGGAGAGACAGGCATGGAATTTTCTGGAAGCCCTGCCCACACCCTGTGTTAGTTCACCTCCATGTTGTTTGTACCCTCACGTTAGACATCTCTCCAGCAGTGGGACACGGTGCTGAATATTTTGAAAACCAGCTCTGCCCTCAGACTGCTGTCTTGGCAGAACAAGTGAGCATTGAGAATTTTATTCTCTGAGCTCAGTAATCTGTGTGTGTGATGAATGGAGCAGTGTCCCTGGTGTCCCAGAGGCTGGACTGCAAAGATGAGCCTCTGGAGGGATCCATGCCTCCCTGGCAGGGGGAGGAGCATGCGGGGTGGCAGTGCCAGGTGCTGTGCGGGAGGGTTGGGCATGGAAGCAGCAAATCTATGCTGCTCCAGGAACCAGTGATACCTGCTTTTACAACCTCTAGAACATTGTGTTACGTATTTTTCCTGTAGTCAGTTATTTGTTTCCCACGGCAGAAAGGCTCCTCAGCGTGGCTGAACCACTTGAGTTGGCCCAGGGAGGCTGCTGCTGGGTGCCTTGTCTTCCTCCTGTTGTGGGAATGCCCTTCTCTCCAATGCTTTATCACCAATGTTTGTCCCTCCCCAGCTGCTGACAGTGAATCCTGAGCATCGCTTCTCCTGCCTGGCCCACATCCAGGCCTCGGCGCAGCTGTCGGGCGTGGTCTGGAGCGATGTGTGCGAGAAGCGCGTGGAGCCGGGCTTCGTCCCCAACGTGAGTAGGAGGCATCCATGTCCCGACCCTGAGCAGGGGCTGCTCCTTGGATTGGAAAATCCACTGTGGGAGCAGAGGTTTTCTGAGGGGGAAGTGGTTTCTGAGTGCTGTGCCTGACGTGAGTTGTGTTGTGTGTCCTGGCAGAAGGGCCGCCTGCACTGCGACCCCACCTTCGAGCTGGAGGAGATGATTCTGGAGTCAAGGCCCCTGCACAAGAAGAAGAAGAGGCTCGCAAAGAACAAGTCAAGGGATAACAGCAAAGACAGCTCCCAGTCTGTATGTGCTCCCTGGGGTAACATCCAGCTGGGAAAAGGCTGGATTTGGGCGGGGATTGCAGCTGTTACTGCCACACTGCAGGAGCCACAGGTTTATTTTGATGAAAACATTTGCTCATTGGACTCTTTTCAACAACCAAGTATTCCTCTTATGGAAGTTTGACCAAACTTTCACAGTAGTGGGTACTTTGGAAAGGGAAAATGAGCAGCCGAGGTCTGGGCAGCCTGGTGCGTTCAGCCTCTGCTCTGCCTGGGCACAAGGCAGCAGCTCCCCGTGTGCCTTTGCAGGGGCTCCCACATGTGGGCTGTGTGCTGCACTCTCCCCATGCTGGCAGTGCTTCCTTTGGGCTGACAGCCCTCCCAAAATACAGGATACATGGATAAATGCGTTATGTTTATGTCAGGAACAGTGTGATCTGTGTTTTATGGAAAACTGCTGCTGTGGATGGCACAAGCCCCTGGTGAAAGCCGCAGGCAGCCAGGCCTGCTGCCTCCAGCTGTTGGGCTGAGGTTCAGGGAGTGGGTGTTCCCTCATACATCTGGAGGCTCCTGCACACAGCTGGGAGTGCTGGGGGCTGCAGGCAGCAGTGAGATGCAAATGGAGCTGCTCATGCTTGTTTTGTTTTTCTTCAATAGGAAAATGACTATCTCCAGGAATGCCTTGAAGCTATCCAGCAGGACTTTGTCATCTTCAACAGGGAGAAGTGAGTGTGTGAGGTGCTTTTTTAAGGGAAAAATACTCCTTCTTCTGGCTTCCCTTAGGAATCAGTGCCAGTGTCTGACAGCCAGGAGCACCTTGCTGCTGGCTTAGCCCCAGGTGACAGGTGTCAGCAGAGGAGCTCAGGTGCTGCCTGTGTATGAAAAATGGTTCTGGCCACAAAGGGAGACCTGATCAGGGATTATTAACTGCCATTAAATGAAATAAGTTGTAGAGAGACTTCTGGGATTGAACATGTGTGTGTGACACTGCTTCAGTTCCCCCATGGCACCTCCTCACCCATCCTGCTGTTAGCACATGGTGTTTTGGGAAATGAAGGTGAGAAAGGTTGGACCCAGTGATTGTGGAGGTCTTTTCCAACGTTAATGATCCTATGAATCTGAAGTTCCTGGTGGGAATAAGCAGGCAGGGGAAGTGCCGGGTTAAAGCCACTGCTTCCCCAGGTCTGGCGCTGTTTGGTCCATAAGCAGAGCGTGAGGCAGGCTCCACGGAGGAGGAGGGGTGGCAGGAGCCTGGCTGTGGTGTGGGTACTCAGGGCTGAGGTCTGGGTGGGCTGAAGCCTTACAGGCCGTTCTGGGGCATCTCAGAGCAGTTCAGTGTGGTTTGCTGATACGCTGGGCTCTGCCATGACCTGTTTGTGAGCTCTGAGAGGACTCCTCACTCTCCGTGGCTCTGCCATAGGCACCTCTCAAGCAGTGAGGAGGTAGCCAGGGCTGCAGCCCACCCTGCCCACTCCCGGGGGTGTTCGGCCGGGGGGTGGCTGTGTAACTTGTGGTTCCTCTGCTCCCACAGGCTGAAGAAGAGCCAAGAGCAGCCGAGCGAGTTGGTGTCTGCCTCTGAGACCACCGACGAGGCCGAGGCCGAGGCTCTGCACATGTGCAGCTCCGTGTGCTCCTCGGGCAGCAGCTAGGCTGGGGCCGCTGGGCCAGGCCGCCCGCGCCCTCACCTGCCCTCAGGTGCGCTGAGCACCCGAGCCCACCCCGCTGCCGCCGGACAGCACCGGCTGCTCCCCTCGCAGAGCTGGAGCACACCCGAGTTCCCACAGCACTGCCCTCCCGGGCCGCCAGCCCGGCACCTCGGCTGCCTGCCGGGGAAGATACGGCCTATGCAACTTGTCAAGGGAGAGATCAACTTACTTCGTCTTTCTGTTTTAGTGTCGGGCTGCTGATCTACGCGTTTATAATGCAGTGAGAGGACAGGGAAAGAAGCCATGTCCTCGGGTCCCACGGAGAGAGACCAGGAGCAGGGAGGAAGGCCAAGGTGTGAGTTTGATTTCGGCATTCCCTGTTCACAGATGCTGCTGTGGGGATGGGCAGTCCCTGTGTAAGCCAGAGCAGCCCTGGGGCCTCTGTTTGGGTCCTGCAGCACAAGGACATCCCAGGCACCTCCTTGTCCTTGCGTCACCTGTTAGTTCCTTTCCCGATTCAAGGCAAATAAATGGGTTTTGTGCACTCCATGGATTCTTCAGGGGCTGGGAAATATGTATTTGAGACACAGAATGCATTTAAAATATTTTCTCCCTTGATGTGGCTGCTGCAGGCAGTGAGGAGCCATGGGGTGGATTGGAGGGTCTGGCTCCATCTGCCCAGGTTTGGAGGACACTGTTTATCATGGGCTGAGATTTTGTTGGAGGCAGAGGGGGGTTGACCTTGCAAGGCTGCTTGGTTACAAAAGACGGGAATATCGAATTTCATCCTTTGATTTACTATATTTTCAGTGTAAAGTACAAGTACTGTATATAATTTGCCAATACTTGTCTTAACTTCTTAATAAGATGGGAAATCTTCCTTTGCTGCAGCTGTGGATGTTGCCTTTCTTGTTGCAGGGGCCTTCACTATATTAGTTGTTTAACCTGCTGCAGAGGGGTTTTTGGTTACTGTGGCTAAACCTGAGCCCTGTGGTGCCACACGGCTGCTCTGGTGCCCCAGGTGTGCGGTGGGACTGCAGTCACCATCAAACCATCGGCAGCTGTTTGCTGCCAGACACTGGGAGACTGCAGTGTGTGCATCCTTACTGGATATTCCTAATGCAAAAAGGGATGGGAGATGTTTTTAACGGGTCAGATTCTGTCAGGGCCAGTTTTGTTGTGGTTTTTGTTTCCATGAAAGAAACGGAAAGGTGGAATGGTACAAAATGATCTTACACAAGCAAGGACACAGCACGTCTCCCACAGTTTTATGTGGGAATTAGTGTGTGGCTGAAATTGTGCAGAGACATTTTCATGGAAGTCTTTAAGGGTGTGCAGCAGGAGGGGAGCCAAAGCTCTGAGGTCCAGTTGCGTGGTTATTTTCAGGGCAGAGCCAGTAGATGTTGTCAGGCCCGGGATCCCACCGGGGGTCCCTGATGTCAGCCATGGGTCCTGCACACCCCATGCCTCGTTTGGATCTGTGTTAATGATGCCTCAGGGGCTGTGGCCATTCAGTGAGCGAGGGCTGAAATCAGTGTGTCCTCCTGCTCCTTCTCCCAGGTACAGGAGGGCACCTTCCCTGGCTCTGATCCCAGGCTGTGCTGGGGGAACCTGCCCTCTCTGTCCCCAATAACTTCCAGTCTCTTTACTGGGTACCAGCGAGGCCTGATTACCTTCTCTCTCCTGTCAGAGCTCACCTTTGTGTGCAGGTGAACCACGTGCTCTGGTCCCTTTGCTGTGCTGAGCAGCCCCTGCTCTCCACATGGGCAGCCTGCCCTCTGTCCTCTGCCCGGGGCTCTGCGCTCACCTCGTGTCTCCATCCCACATCTCTCAGCGGGCTCAGCAGATGAGGGTCAGACCATGCATTTAGTTATGGATTACAGGTGATCTACTCCACTGGGGTGAGTAGGGTTTTACAGTGAATTCCACTGCACTATTTAGTAATTTCCTGTAAATAACAGTAAAATTTTGGACTGTTGGAATGAGAAGGAGCATCACTGATTTTTTGACCAAACAATCCCATAGATGAGTGATGAAGATTCATCCTATTCAGCCAGAAGTTCTCAGGCCGGGAGAGGTGTTGGCAGTTACAGGATGTGTGTAATTGATATTTTCATTGCTTTCCTTAGGACAAGAGACAAGTGGGCCCTGAAGTGGGGGTTGGTGTGTGTGGGAAGGAGCTGACTCTGAAACTGAGTTTTCTCAGCCCAAACTCCCTCTGTGTCAGTCATCTGTTCCCCTTGCAGCACCCCTCTTCTTCAGTGCATTGTGCAAAACAGCTCAGCAGCACCCAGCAGAAACCAGGAGAGCTTCTGGGGGGGTGCCTGGGAATGGCTCCTTCTCTGGGGAAACACTCTGAGCACATCCTGGCTGCTTGGGAAGCAGCTCTGGAATTCAGCAGTGCATCTCCAGGGATGTGCTGGGCACATTGCTGAACCTGAATCCCTGAGAACAGCACTAGGACACAGAGCTCTGGGATCATTGTGCTGAGTGGGAGAGACACTGTGAACTCATCACTGAAGTGCTTGGTTTTGATCTTAAATAATATTTGGGCATAACCTCACCAGAGTCTGTTGAGGACAGGCTTTCACTGACACCTGTTTGCACTCAGTCCCTGGAGAAGAAATGGCAAGAAAATAGCAATTGGAAAAGGGGCAAATGATGGGAAATAGCTCAGTGTTGTTTTCATTGTCAGAACCCCTGGGATGGGTTTCAGTGCTCTGGGGCCTCCTGTGCCCCCTGTGCCCCAGTCTGGGCCCCTCTTGTGTCCCCATGGCTGTGTCCCTGTAATGAGCCTGTGCCAACTGAGCCGAGCTCGCTCTGCTTGGCCCTGCACATCTTTGTGACTCCTGCCAGAGCGCCCCATGTCTGGCTCACCCCATCCACAACGGAGTTCTGGGCCTTTGATCCTCTCTCCTCCTGTGCCACTCCTGTGGGTGTTCCCTGTCCCTGACCGATGGCACGGGATGGGGATGGGGAGGAAGGTGTGGGGGCGTGGCAGGGTTGTGGTGCCCGTGTTGGTGCCATCGTTTTGGCTGAGCCCTGGCTACTGCTGCTGAGCAAACCTCACGGGGAAGTTGTGGTAGAGCCCTGGTCCCACATCCCAGCTACGAAGGAGTCACTAGCAGCTCTGGGTTACACCTCCACTACAGCTAGAACACAGGAATTTTCTGTACATAAATATTTAAATACCTGTATTTTTTTGTATGACAGATTTATACAGTGTGTGCCATTATCTGCTGTGAAAAGTCTACAGCACCTGTAAATTATTCTCCTTTAATCACTTGCCAGGAGATTGTTTTCTTATCTCTGTTGTGTTACGAAGTTTTGCAAAGTTGCATATTTTTAAGTGTTTGCATTAAATTCCTTCACTGGGAATTTTGTGCAGAAGACAAATGCCACGTCCAGTCCTGATGTTTCTTCTGTTGCCAATTCTCTAATACTCCAGAGCTTGCCAAAAAGAGTCTAAGAGTAATAAAATAATAACAAAAATGCCAGTAACATGGACTTGACCCTGGACAGTGCTGAAATCCTGCTGCCTTGGGAGGGTATTTTTAAAAACTATTTCAGTGCAGATATATGTAAATATATCTTTGTATTTTATGTTAATACATTCCTGTAATTTTCTTGCATGATAATTTTACCACATCACAGAATATTTAAGTTATGACAAGATTGTGTTTTTGCAGATAGCAAAGAAGCCATTGCACATGTGGAGTAATAAATGTGTATTTTTAACATTGCCAAGGACTTGGTGTCGTTTCTGGGGTATTGAGCTGTAGATGCATGAAACCATGGAAGCATCCAAGCACTGGAATTCTGGAACCCAGCCGGAATCTGTGCTGGTGGGACGCTCCCAGCTACTGCAGAGCCGTGTGGGACGAGAGCTGTGGAACCCTGCCATGAAATGCCTCAGGAACAGGTACTGGAAGGGGAACAGCTGGGTCCAGGCACTTCAGTGTCCCACTGGCAGCGCCAGCCAGTGCTTGTAACTCCGTAGGGAGGCTGTATCTGCACACCGTGGGGCTGCTGTCCACAGCAGGTGGGTAGGGACCTCGGTGGGGACCAGAGCCCCTGGCATGGCCACTGAGCTGGGACAGCTCTGCCCGCACTGGCCCCCACTGCCATCAGTGCTGGTGGCTGGGTTGGGAGCACCAGGGTGAGGCAGAGGTGGGAGGGGATGGTAGCAGGACCCCGACCTCGCTGTGGCAGGCAGGGCACAACGGCCACGGCTCACAGGGATTTAGTGTTTCCTCACGCAGCCCTGGATTTTGTACCTTAACCTCAATAAAAACAGCCCCTGGAAGTGTCAGGAGATCTCTGTTTTTTCTCTTTGATGCCCCCTCAATGCAGGAATGATTTCTCTCGCTCAGCACAATGTGCTGCTTGCTACAAAAGCTGCTCCTCACTTCAAAGGAGCCGTGAAGGCATGAGACGAATTGATGTCTGAGCCTGGACCCATCCCTTCTGCACAGCCCAGCACCACCACTGTGATACCTCTGGGGCAGCATTCCTGGGTGTCCCCCAAGGACTGAGGGCACCCACCGAGCTGGGCTGTTTACTGCAGGGGGAAAAGGTGAAGGTCACACAGCGAGGGCAGTTTCCCACACACAGCCCTGAAATACAGGGGAGGAAAAGCTGAGGGATGAAAAGGCCCACAGCAGCTGGGCGTGCTCAGTGCCTGCCCTGTGCCCTTATCGCTGTGCCTAACCTGTGAGAACTGCAATTTGCTGGGGACAAACAGGGAATGACCCTCCCAGACTCCTCAACCAGCCTTGTCTTTCTTACCTGCTGTGATTGATCCTGCTGCTGATCAAAGTGCTAGACATGAGGGAAGTCACAGAACCACAGAGTTCCACAACAGTCTGCTTGAGAAGGGACATTAAAGCTTTTTCCTCCCTGCCATGGGCACGGACACCTCCCATTGTCCCAGGCTGCTCCCAGCCCCAATGTCCAGCCTGGCCTTGGGCACTGCCAGGGATCCAAGGGTAGCCCCAGCTCCTCTGGGTACCCTGTGCCAGGGCCTCACCACCCTCCCAGGGAATGATTCCTTCCCAATATGCCATCCATCCCTGCCCTCTGGCAGTGGGAAGCCATGCAAAATAAAAATAAAGAAAAAAGCCGCAGTGAGCGCAGAAAGCCAGGGATAAGCACGGGGATAGCTCAGTGCCTGTCTGCCAGCTCATTTGCTCCCTTAGGAGCACAGCTGTTCTGCAGGGAATCGAGGGGTCCATCCCCACTCCAGGCACAAGTGTGGGGACTTGGGGCTCCTCCATTGCAGCCGTGGTGCTGCAGAGCTGGGGATGTGCCACTGGTCAAGGACATGGAGCGTCTCCTCAGTGTCCCTGACCCAGAGCCTGCAGGAAAGCTGTCCAAAGGAATTAGGGCCAGAGACCATGTGGGTGCCATGGGGAGTTGTTTCCTGGAGGCTCTGGCTCCGTTAACAGGCAGCTGTGGGAATCAGCTCAGCCTCTCCTGGCATTAGGAGGAGGCTGGGGCAGCTGTGCTGGCTCCAACAGTGCCCTGACAGAGGGAAAAAATGCAAACCCTCCCTCCATAAGGGAAGGGCTGGCAGGGTTTGAGACTTGGGCTGGCGCAGAGGGTGGAGGGACCTAAACTGGGTGATGGGGGAGAGGGAACGGTGTCTGTCTGGGTCCTCACCAGCCCACAGGCCTGGCACGAACCAGGCCAGCTGTGGGAAAAGGGACACTGACAGTACAGAGACCTCAGAACTTCCTTTGCTAAGTGTTTACAATCTGAGGGTGTTGGGGTGTCCCTGTCACCCCATGGATGTTGGGGTGATGGGGAGGTCACTGCCATCAGACTGTGACTTCTATCTCTCCCATTCCTTCTGGAGGTCCTACTGCTGTAATTTAAGCTCTATTCAGAAAGAAAAGAGATCATAGAATCAGAAATAGTTTGGGTTGGAAAGAACCTTAAAGCTCATCTCATTGCACCCCCTGCCATGGCAGGGTCACCTTCCACTAGATGTTAATTGCTTTGGTGCAATTGCAGGGAAAATCGGAAAATCAACAAATGAAATTAGGTTAAAAATTAAATATAAAACACCCAAACAAATGCATTCCCATACGCTTGATGCAGAAATTACTGCAGCATTAAGCTGTGAAATGTAGGTCATATCAGATATTCAAAAAAAAAAAAATCCAACAAAAAATTAAATCCCTCCCTAGTTTACATTTGTGGGTTCATTCCTAATTTATGGATTTGTGTATCTGGAGCTCCCATATGTGTGGTTCCAGCTCCCACTCACAAATCAGATCCCTGCTTGTGCCACCACAACCCTTTCTCATGCCTGGCTCAGACAGAGCTGGAGACTGAAGTCCAGCAGTGCCCAAGGGAAATTCGGTGTCTCATGGACACATCACAACATCTCACCAGCACTGGAACCAGCGCGAGCCTAGTGAGAAACCAGCCCCCACCCCTGGAGTTGTGGGTTTATCTGCAAACCAAGGGGCTGTGGGGGCAGGCAGCTGCATGGCACCGAGCAGGGCTGACGAGAAGGGTGGGATTCTGCCCACACCACGGATGATGAGCCTCCCCCTGCTCCAAGTGGAGCACAGTGACCTGCAAGTCAGGATGGGATTGGACAAGCCTCACCCAGAAAAACTCAAAGGAAGAAAACAACAAAATGGACTCGGGTGGATCAACCACTTCCACCATTTCGTGGTTTCCAACCAAGTTTATTCCAAGCAAGGAGTAGACAGGAATGGAAAGCCATTCCTGGAGGTACATGCATGCCTCTATGGCCAGAAGTTCACTCTATGTACACACCTTTAAATATAATAACTGGGCTATAATAATCTTTATAAAAAAGTGTGTCTGGCCTCCAAATGAGCCCTGGTATTGGGTATTGGACTCATACTCAGTTCTTTAAAAACTGTATAAATAATCTTTAAAAACAAGGTGACAGGACACCGGCCCACAGCATGGCTGGGTCCTGGAGAGCCAGCACCACTCTGCACCCGCCCCTGAGCCGTGACTGCCAAGGGACAGACGGGTGGGGGCAGCTCACGGTGCCTCCGGGAGCACAGCCAGGGCAGAGGCCACTGACTGGAAACCATGGAAGTGCTCACTGGCTGGGAGTCCTTTGATGTGAGCGGGCAGTGGGTACTGCTGGAAAAGAGCGTGATCCAGCCTGGATGTGCCTTCATTTCTGCCCCAGCCTCCAGCCAGCCCGGCTGACCCCGCAGCCCTGGGAACGTCGTGGTGCCGCATGCACAGGGAAGGACTTTCCAAGCAGCTAGTGAAGGAATACTGACAGAATCCAAGCTGGGAGTGCTACCTCAAGGATCACTCTACTTTCTACCTACGAGGAAAGGGCTGGTGCAGCTGACAGGCGCTCGCTCGCTTGTCCTCCTGCGTGGAGAGCGGCCCACCGGCCCCTTCTCAGCAGGACCCGGCAGGGACCACGTCAGGACAGCGAGGTGATGTTGGACCTCCCACCCGGTGGGGCCATGATCTTCTGCGCCGTGCGCCGGGCAATGTGGTCATCTGCCTGCGACCCTGGGGGAGAGCAGAGAGCGGGGCAGTCCCACTGCTTTAAATGCTCCAACCATAAAACAATTCCTCCAGGGGAAATACTAATATTTTCATTAGATGTCATTTTGGACACTACTACCATAGCCCAGTTTGGAATGGCTGTATTTGCCTGAACGTCTTCATTTTTCATTGCTTCTTTCTAGAAAATGTAATAAATGGCTTTCCTATAAATAATTTTTGTATATAATAAAATGTGGGGCCTTGTGGCATTTATCAAAGAATATTGGATCCCTCTGATCCAACCAGCTAAAAAGCCATTATGGCAGTCATTTTAGGGCAGAGCATTGGCTTTCCAAGCTCCTGACAGCTGCTGGGCAGGTTTCTGCAGAATGAATGATGCTGAATCACTGCCTGCTCTGGCTCCTGGGAACAGAGCCCCTGCCAGGCTTTGAGCGCTGACATAAACACTGTAGAACATTCTAGAGCTTTTTGTTCTGCACTTGGTCCTTTGGCTGCTGCCACAGGACAAACTGCTTTATTACTGAGCAAAAACGAAGTTCCCACTGCTCAGCCTTGCCCAGAGGCTGCCCATGCCAGACCCGCCCCCGTCCCAGGCCCCACGTACCGGACAGGCTGAAGCCCGACTGGTGCAGGTTGCGCACGGCGGGGGCCGCGGCTTTGCCGGCGCCGGGTGCGATTCGCGGTGCCGCGCTGGGCGCCACGGCCTTGACGCTCGCCGGCACCTCGTGGACCGGCCCGTCGTACATCCCGCGGGGCACACCGTGCACCTCGGCCAGCTGCGGGGAGCAGAGCGTCAGGCACGGCAAGGGACGGGCGACAGGGCAAGGGGGAATGGCCTCCAGCTGTGCCAGGGGAGATTCGGGCTGGATACGGGGAACATTTCTTCATAGAAAGGGCTGCCCAGTCCTGGCACAGCTGCCCAGGGCAGGGGTGGAGTCCCCATCCCTGGAGGAATATGTGGATGAGGCACTTTGGGACATGGGGCAGTGCTGGCCTTGCCACTGCTGGGAATGGTTGGAATTGATGGTCTTAAATGGACTTTCAACCTGGCCTTGGACACCCCCAGGGATGGGACATCGACAGTTTCTCTGGGTCCCATCCCCCCCTGCAGGGAGCTGGCACATCCCCATCCTGCCCTCCAGGCACCCCAGACACCCCGAGGCACACCAGAGTCAGGGCTCCTGCCTCTGCAGTTATCTTGGGTTACTGATTCCTGCTGTGCCTTTGTGTAGGGTAGAGAGTTACAGTGTCTGCAATAGCACAGGGAAAAGGGAAGGAGGACAGAAGCTCTTTACATATTTGCATGTCTTTGTGTCTCTTTAAAAAGCTGTGCCAGCACACAGGAGGATTTATCTCGCTGT